>JAWLRI010000779.1:95115-126964 GCA_034781795.1 Crypturellus tataupa
GGCCTTCGGCGTGGAGCGGCCCCGGGTGTCGGCGAACAGGCTGCGGGCGGCCGCCGGGCTTGTGGCCTTGCGAGCGAAACCGGTCTCTGCCGGTCTAAATAAAACCGAAATTATGCGCGTTCCTCCACAGCGAGGAGGTAGCAAAAAGACAGATACCGCAGCGGTTATGCTTAGTTGTTGCGTTGTGTCTAACGAGGGCCTGTAAACGTGCCGCGAAGCACAAAGATTGTGAAGAGCAAGTTCCAAACTCAAGAATTTCGGTTAGAAATTGCGTCGTGGCTTATCTAAATGCATACTATACTGAACACGTTCCACCTCACCTTGCTAAGCCTAGGAATCTGTTGCCTTTGCTGGTCTTGGCCGTCTCCTTCCCCTTCCCCCTTTGCTTCTTAACAGTTTTTAAGGTGGGAGGTATATAGTTGAGCAGAATTTCATTGTTTATCTCTTTTTTTTTTTTGGCCAGATATCAAAGACATAAATTATTCCCCCCTGGAGCTGCCTCCCTCCTTCCCCCTTTAAAGCCTTTCCCAGACAGGCTGTGAAGCGCCTGCATCCTGGGATGCCATGGAGCGCTACACGGCCATCTCGGAGTCGGGGAGGTCCCGCATCCCCGAAAGACCAGAGAGAACAGGCTGGAGTTTTGCAGAGCTTTACAGCCCTGCCCCTTTTGTTTGTGATCACTCATAATGTTATTAGAGCTGAAAATGCCAAAAAAAAAAGGCATCTTCACCGCATTGTCCTTGTCCATTCTTTGCCTGTAGATTTTAGCCTCGTGTTTAAACCTTACACGTGCGTTTGTCAGTGCTCTGACTTTCCGGTTAGTTAGTGGTTACCCAGAGTGAAAGGACTTCATGTTCCTAATTACTTTCATATAAAACTTGCAGAGGTTTTTTTGGGTAATTATTAGGCTAGTTTCTCCTCCTAGGAGTGCTGAGATAAAGCTCTGGAAACAAATGGAAAGCCTATTCTGCTCAGCGAAGAAGAAAGTTCTAAAAATGAGTCTTGCTTCTTGTGCTCTATCAGGGTGATTTGTTAAGAAACAGATATTTTTTGGAAAAAAAAAATGCCATTTGCCAATAGTTTTAACTGTTCAATTTATAGGGGAGTTTTTCATGTTTTACACAGTTTATTGAGATTCCTCTGTTTTGTTAAAACTACAATGTTTTTAACTTTTTTTTTTTAAGAGTTACACAATCTATTTACTTTTTTCAATAGTTATTCATGTTCAGATTGGGTAACTATAGTTTTGTTTTCAGTTGTTGTTAATGATAGCATCTTCATTAAGTTGTTTTCCTTTAAGGAGTAAGTGTTGATGGTATGATTTCCTCAAAGATAAACATCTAATGACTGGTCCTTCACATGAATGAAGGAATAGGGAGACACTAGGTGAAGAAAACAAACAAACAAAATTTTCTTTAAGTATTTAATAGCAAATCAGGTATAAAAAGTCTGCTTCCACTCCCCACCAAAAAAAAAAGAAAAGAAAAAAAAAGACAAGAAAATAGTACTGCTTTGTAATAAAGAAAATAAGGGATTTAAAAATTAATAGGAGATGGTCTGAAACCTGTAATACCTGTAAAATAACTCCAACAGATAATTAAGGTCAAGTTGCTTCCTTCGACTCAAATCTGGCAGTGTTTGGAGTATATGGTTCCTGCTTGTACAGTAAAACAGTAAAACTCAGCAATTTTAACAAATTTCATATTTATTATTTTCTTAAGGGAAGTAGCATAAATAAACTCTATGTGTGACTATAGGAAGCAAACACTTAGAAAAACCAAACCTTTTTTTCACTATAGTGCATGTGTATTCCATATGTAGGATGTAAATGCATGTTGTTTGTAGACAAATAATTGAGAAAAGTTGCTTCTGTAGTTCTCTGATGGGATTTTTCCTCTTGCCTGTAACATGCTGTTAATACTGACGAAATGAGGGTGATGTGACACACCGAGCAAATGCTGCTGGCAGTTAACTGCTGTGGATCATTTTAACTGTGTAATATAGGTTCTTACAGAGCTATATCTGTTGCTTGTAGGATAAAAATGTTTGCTGGTATGGTAATGAGTTCTTTACACTGAATGCTTGCAGCACCGCTGAATGAGCATTGAAATGGCAGCTTTGATGTATCAGCTCTGTTGCATCACATAGCTCTGCTGTTGAGTTTAATTGCCCTGGATTCTAATTTTTTTGTTTTGTTTTATTTATTTTTGTTTGTTTGTTTGTTTGATTTTTGGGACTTGCAGAATCTTAAAATTAATTTCATCTTATTTCTGTAAGGTGCCTGTGCAATCTCAGCTTCCTTTTAAGTACCAGGCTCTATCTTTAAAATATGGGATATTATGCTTCCAAAAGGAGCTGAGCTAAATGGAGCGTTTTATTGGAAAGCTTTGTGATGAACACACTATATCAGCTAAGTACAGAAAGCCAACATTTTGTGTTGAACTTTTCCCGTCTGGTGTTTTCTCATTATTTAATGTGCTTGAAGTCTAGTGCACGTTCATTTACATGATGAGATTGTGCTTAACAAGCAGAAAGAGTGATGTTCAAATTTGAGATCGGAGATCAGTAACAAAACTCGTACTTTTTTTGGTGATGTGATTTCATTTTGTGCTTAGATAAAAGAATCACAATTGGCTTGAAATGACATTATTATGAGCCACTATTGAAGTCCATCATGACATTTAAGCACTTAAAAATTGTAAATCTCATCTCTAGTTGTTAGATGCTTGGAAGGAGCAGCAAATACTGTGCAGGCAGCAAGGATTTGTTTTCAGTCAGAAAATGGCAAGGTGTAAAAATTTAGAACTCATTACTCTGTTCAAAAATAAAAATGATGGGATCCTAATAGCTTGATGTATCAAATATGTGAAAAATCATCAGCTATTCATATTTTGTTCTTGTTTAAGATGCGAAGAGCTGTGATATTCGAATATTCTCTTGTTTTCTTTAGAATTTGTTTTCAGTTGAGTACATTTTTTTTATATTAATTGCCAATGAGATTTATTATAAGAATGTGAGTTGTGTTAGGCAGCTGGCATTTCTGATTCCCTTCCTTTCTTACTTTGTCACAGTGTGCAATTGCCATGCTTCAGAATTGAAACAGATGGCTTACGTAAACTAACTGCAGGGGTATCCTTACAGTAAAAATGTTTGTGGTTACTTGTGCAGACTACACCCAGTTCTTTAACTTGCAGACTGGATAATAATTACATACATTAAGCAGCAAGCTGGTTTCCAGCGCAATGTTGATTTTGTTAAGAGGGAATATTCTGTTCTGGAAAGAGAGTCTGTGATAGAGGTGCTGAGAAATCCACCTTCATTGAACGCTCATATTTAATTCGTTCAAAAGTCAGTCTAGTATCACTTATTTCTGCTCCTTCTCTGTTTACTATTCCATTTAATAAAAGTATGTGCTAGATCTTTTATTTTGGCAACAGTGCTTTCTATGCCTGTAGTTCACAGTATGGGCTACACCACTGCCAGAGGTCTTGGAGATTTCTATTCATGTACCTCATGCTACTGCCTAGAAGGTTACCCTTTCATTCAGTCAAATTGAGGAGATGAGGCCTGGAACTCTGACAGTGCTGTGATGAATTTACTGGTAATAAGAATACATATTTTTTATCAGTTACATGTTTTGTTGTTCTCTTAAGTTTCTATTTTTTCTTTTGGCTCTAAATCAAACTGGAAATGTAAAATGCATCTGCAATGATTCCATTATAAATAATATATTTACATTCCAGTAAATTTGTGATTTAAGCCAGTGATTGCTGGGTAAAAATACAGTGTTTATTATGTGTAAGATATCAAATTCTCACCGGAAATTTAAATGTTGCTTAATTTGAAGGTTTTTATTTCTCTGGTTTCTGGTACACTATGGTTTTCTCTTGTTGCACTGCATATATATGTGTTTAATATCTGCTTCCTTGGGTATTTTGGATGGAAAGAAAAAGACACAACACTTAAGAATGTGGTTGAGCTTCTTTCTGACTCAGAGTAGGGAGATGCTCCTGGGATCAATCATCATGCCTGTTGAGAATAGTTATCTTACGATCTGGCAAAAATAACTTGGGTCATTAAGACTCCGGTAATGTTTTAGGCTGTAAACTGTGAGTAATAATGAAAATAATGCTAGGCAAGCAACCGGCCTTGGTTATTAAAGGAGACATTTGCATAACCAGTAACAACAAAGAGGAAAAAGAACAAAATAGATATGCAGCAGTTAAAAGGCTTGTGATCTTGCAGACTTCTTAGCTGTTACTTAAAACCTCAAATTTGCTAAACCAGGTACTGCACAAACATTAAGGAAAACAACTCTTCCAAATAAATTAAGTGGAAAGTATGTACAGATAATGCTAGTGAGTATGTAAAAATGCTTCTAGACCTTTATTTGCCATTCATAGAATGTCTTTTAAGTGAAGGCATCTGTTCTGTTACACTGAAAAGAAATGTGAGTGGAGGGAGAGGAGGAGGAATTAGTATACCTGAAAGGACAGAGAGATGAACTTTTTCTTATGTGTGTTCAGAATTTGTGATGCAGCAAGGTCAATATCTTTAGGTAACCAAACATTAGATCAAGCCTTTTAGGGTGATAAATCTTTTCACTTATATCATGTCTGTGATAATACTGCATTATAGTAGCAGTTAGATAATAAATGTTGGCCTTTGCTCTGGAGCTATGTTCCTTAGCATTGAACTCACATCTATGCTTTCATCCTCAGCTGTGGGTGCAGTGAGTCCTTGATTTATATGTGATTTAGTGTCTTGAGCAAGATGGGTTCGTGACAGATAAAGAGAGTATTTGTATAATTTTTCATTTAGCAATTACAGTGAAAAAGAGCAGGTGGGTAGAGAAAGCATTACTCGATCCACCTCATTCAGGAAGGAGAAACCACACTGTTACCTAACCTGTTTGCCAGGCCCCAAGTGACCAGTCAGTGTATGTCAGCCAGTCCAGCATGTGACTGTAGAGATGCAGAGGAGGTAGCCACAAAGCATATGCCAAACTTTAGGAAGGCAGATGTGGGTTCAGGCAGATGTGGTAAGGCAAGGAGCCAGTGAAGCTGCTGGAGACTGAGAACTTACTCTGTTAAGGATGCAGGGGACATGCAACTGGTACATGCCGTGTATTTAGATATGCAACTCCAGTAGAGCTTCTCCCAGCTTCTCTAAATTACCAGGCTTTTCCACTGAAGTCCTATGGGCCTGAATCACTTCTGTGTTTATTTTACAGCTCAGGAAAGGCTTGATTACACAGAGATGCTTTGAAAAGTTAAAGTGGATAAATAGAAAGAGCAAAGCTTAGCTTGTGATACCTTAATCCCCCAAGGCCTTCTTATACCTGAAACTGTGTATTTATTAAAAACAAAAACTTCTAGAAAATAGTTATTCTGCTAATTGCAATTATAGTATAAATATGTAAACAAATTACCACAGGAGGAGGCATTTTTTTGTGATCCATGACCCATGCACATGCTTTTTAGTTTGTGGGATACAGTAGTTTACAGGATGCCTCCCACTGTGGAAGAGGCCCTTCCCTGCCTGCCCATGCCAAGCACCATACGTGCTCCCACGCGGTCACCATGGGCTGGGCAACCTGCTGTTGAATTATCTGGCTTGGGGTTTGGACACACTTCGGGAGAACAGGTGTCTGCACTGCGGTCTCTCCAGTCCGCACTGGTGTTGTAAAATATGTGTGTCACACTTTGTAATTGCAGAAATGAACCCACACCCATTTGTTGAGGCATGATAGTTTTAAGGATAAGTGTGGAGGGACCAAATAAGCTTTGGCTGCAAGATGTGAGTGATCAGTGTGAGGGGGGCTGTCAAGGAGGTAATGGGAGGCACCAGCCTCCCCAGCTGGTGCTTAAAAAAGCTGATGAGAGAAAAGGCACTGCTGACATCTAAAATTAAAAATAGACACAGATGCACTTTATCCTGGTGACAGCTGGAAACCTGAATTATGCTCTTGTTTTTCCTTTTTTTGTCTTTGATGCCTCTGCAATGCCTTGATGAAATATGCATTTGGGAATTCCACAACTATATTTTTACTTGCAAAGTATGGCAATAATAGCACTGAGCAATGAATATGTCAGTTCCTCTGCTAAGATTACACTTGAAAGCGTATAAACTTTTGGATACAAATTTTCTTTTGTGTTATTTATTTCCCTGCTAGCCTAAGGTAAATTCACAATTTTGCAGGGAACTACTGGTCCCTTCGAAGCAATGTTTGGAGCTTGTGCTGCGGGAAGGTGTTAGCGCTCTGTGGGATACCTTGCTTACAGTGTTGGAAGCTGACATTAGCAGAGTCAGGCTGGGATTGCTGTGGACCCTTAGCTGACAGTCATGGCTTTAGCACTACTTAATGGAAAGCTCTTCGGTTTCATATTCTGCGTTTGGTCCGTAGCTTTCCTCCTTCAAGCTTTCCTCCTGGAATTTCACTATATTACTCAAAGTTTCCAATTAAAAAGAGAGATGTCTGCTTTATGTTGCACCTTCCTTGCTTTCGCACTTGAGTTCAGGAGCGGTTGTGTGTGTTTAGAAGATTTTGGTTGAGGTTTTAAGCTCTTGATTGTCACTCCTTGCTTGGTAGGAGCCGCATTCGTGCTTTTGAATCAGCAAAATGGTTACGAGTTATTAATTGAAATGAGACTTCAAGCCAAGCATCTTGTGTTCCCTTTGCAGAAACGCAGCTGAATGGAGCTGAAAGGGCCACAGATGCAAGAACTTGAACACGTTGCTGAATGTTTAAGATGTGTCTGACAGTGCCTTCCTAACCTTATTAATAAGGAAGAGTATTTCAACAGAAACTTAGGATATCTTGACTCCAACTTATTAATATACTAACTGGAACAGTGTTCAGAGAACAATTCTGCGTAGTAAAGTATTTACTGTGCTACAGAACAATATTAATTACTCTACTGATAATGCAACTCAATGGAGGAAAGTAATGTTTTAATAAACATGCGGGAAGATCGTTCCTTTCATGTTCGATACAGGTAAGACTGTATTAACTTTAATTTTAGAAAACTAAGCAAATTTAGAGCAAAAAGTTTGTCATGTGTTGTTAGTAATATTGAAGTTGAAAGTCAAGCTGATGCTGCTTATTTTCTTCTTGCTTTTCTCAATTTTTAAACAACAAAAATCCACTCCTGAGAATATATAAGTACATGGTTGTATAGCACTGCAACTGTCGACTGCTTCAGAATAGTTCATGAGTGTTTATTTCTTTATTGTGATTTAATTTGTAGGAATGATGTGAAATATGATTCTTATATAGTATTCTCTGCTTACTTTTTAGACCACTTGTGCAAACTGTTGAGTTTTGTGTGATAAAGTTCAGTTTACTTTTCCCAATATTGCGGATGTGAATGATGAATTTTTAGGTGTGCTTTCTTCTAGAGCAGATTTTTCCTTGCCTAAATAAGGAGATTTGATTTATTAAAACTGTTTTGATATCTTGGTGTAAAAAGAATGGTTATTACAAGTGCTTTGCCTTCTGCAAATGTATACAATTTTCCTTTTGCCGCCCCCTTTCTAGACGTGGAATAAGCTGTTAGTGTGGCAGGCTGCCTCTAATAATGCTGGAAAGCAACAACAGCATTGTATGTATTGCACTAGATGCGCTTGTGCTTTCAAAGGATAAATCTTGCAGCTTGTTCAGTAGGAAAGGATACAGCAATAGTTTCTGTTTTTCCTTTTTTTTTTCTTTTTTCTTTTTTGTTATTTGACAGGAACAAAGTTACTTTCCACCTCTAATTTCAAGCCAGGACGTGCTATTGCTTAAAATTAATTCTAGGAAAAATTAAGGTACTTGCAGTATCATCCTCAAACAGCTGTTCTGACAGTGTTAGGTTGCTGTTAGATTGGCCTTCTCTTCCATTTCATACAAGTATGGTATTATTTCTGGTTAGCTATGTTCTTAGCAGGAAGAATATTTTCATGGCCCATTAGAGAAAACATGGGAAATAAGCTATAGTCTCTGCTTTCTTTTGCTAAAATCCTGATATGGTGGCTTAGATATCAGGAATCCCTATATGTCTTAGCTTTAGCCTAGGTCAGTGACTGAAAATAAGATGTCAGGAATAACAAACATGACTAACAACAGCTCCATAGGGTGAGTGTTTGTAGAACTTCCTTTGCCTTGGCCAGTTAAATTCATACACTAGAAACCTGCAACTGGTGGTGCCTTAGAAATGTTCTAAGAAATACTCTTTGTGAGATTAAGCAGAAAAAAAATAGATTATTAGTATAGTTAGCAGTATAAAAATCAATTTTCCTGCTTTCTTCTGTTGCCTTATTTCTTACCGTTTTTCTGTTCTTTACAGTAAGATGGAAACAGCTAAAGGAAAGGAGACTCCAAACACTGGAGAAAAGCACGGAGGCTGGGGGTTTATTTTGTTCTCTTGTTCTCTTCTCAAAGATAAAAAAGAGAATGTAGAGAGTTCGAGATTTAAAAAAAGGGGGAAGGAGGGGACAAAAGGGAGCCTGATGAGATGAAAAGCTCAGAGTAACAGATAAGGATGAGGTAGTTTTACAAATGAGAAATTATTCAGGAGATGCCAGCCTTTCAGTGAAGTGAAGGTCCAGGCAACTCGCAGTAGAATAACAAAGTGAGGCCGTGTGTGAGTGTTTCCACAATCATATCTGGAAGAGCATGACCGTGTTTGGCAGGAGCTGAATTACATTAGAAGCCCCCAGATGAATGGGCCTTTGTGTCCCTGCAGATTCAGTGTATCTTTTGTTTAGGCTTTGGGTGTTGCATAAATAAGCAATTCAACTCAGCCCTGGGAACAGAGAAAGTAATTTCATATTCTCCTTGTAACTATTTAATGACTTCCTAAAATATTGATAACTTAACCCTGTCCTGTCTGCCTACATGCTATTTAACAGAGGACATTTAAAACACTTCTGGAATCGTTCCTAGGAGGCGATATTCTTTTCAATGGAGAACACTTATGTAGATCTTTTTTTTTCTAAAATGTGTCATTTTTTTCATCTGTACTTGTTTTTGCACTTGATGAGTAAGCCTGTCAAAATTTTTGCCTAGAAGCGACTTGGTAAAATAACTGAATGACTCTATAGCTCTCATGTAGCATGAATAAAATATTAATATTGAGTACAGGCAGCTGAAGTAAATTGAAATAAATATTTCATTTTCTCTCTCTTTTTTCTTCTTTGTAGCTTAGACTTTGAAGTTGTAAAAACTTGATAAGAATTGCTTTAAATGGAAATAAAGCTTTAACTTATTGCCCACAGATTCTAACAACTTGTCAGTACAGCCTTTCTAGAACTGTACTCCTAGTAATGTTTAAATTTGAGGTTTCTTTTTACTCAGATTAATTCTCATTCTCATTTAACGTTTGTATTTCTAACAGTTGATATGAAGCTAAAGTTTATGACAAGATTGATGAATATCTTTTAATGTTCTATATGAAAAAATAAATCTTTTGTTTCTACAAGTTATATAAAATCTGGACAGCAAAGTCAAAAGATTATGTTTTAACTTCCTCCTTGAAATGGTGATGCTGCCTTGGCACCTAGCAGTCTTTCGAATGTAAAATTAACCATATGCAGTATATCAGAAAAACAAAACAAAACAAAAAAAACCCTCATCTGTAGCATTCTCTGAAATTATCTTTTATACCTTTTCAAGCTATGCCTTTCCTTTATTAGTTGACTGATGCATTGCAATTACAAATGAAAGCAAGAATTATTTATGAGTTAAATTTATAGAACTGAGGCTTAGTACATCCAAGTTTGACTGTTACGCCATATATGTGTTTTGCTGTAAGTCCTTCAGACTAAAAATACTAAAGAAATCAGTGTCCTTGTGTAATGTGCTATATCTGAGGAGCACCATATTTTCCAAACATCAGTTTAATTGGTCCTGTCAGCTAACATGAGGTGCCCGGAGAGAACCTCTTGGGATAGGATTATTTAAGATTACCCAATGAGGTGTTTTAAATCTTAAACCTTTAGTTGCTGATGGTGTAACATACTCTACTTAATCATTTCTGCCTATTTCCATTTTGCATAGAGTGCATGCACAATGTAATAAAAAAATCAGGCTGTTTGTCCTAGCAAATGGGAATTCTTTAACGTCTCTGAGGAGAATTTCCAAGCCTGAAAATACTGCATGTGTTATGGATAACCAAACTGAGGAACTGGGCCTGGGAAGAACGTCATCCTTGAGTTGTAATCTGGTGTCTGCATCTTTACCAACCTCCAAGCGTGCATTATTTTTAGTTCCGAGAGTAAAGAATGTCTTTCATCTCCCTGTGCTTAAGTTGTGGAATGTCGAAGAGCAGCAGGTATGGGACTACTCTGTGGTGGTTGCTTATTGTTTTTGTGGGCTAAATTCTAGTTCTCTGGGAATTCAGTGGATTTTTTCAAAAGATATTTCCTCTTAGCGTACAATACAATATAATGTAATGCTTTTCATTTTTTATTTAAAAATATGAAATATTGCAATATTGTAATATCTCTTCTCCATATTTTGTCAAAACAGATGTTTAATAGTAGTATCATAAAATAACTTTTGAATAGCAAATATTTGTGATTGTTACTATTACTGTTCTTGCATATTAAGGGAAAAATGGTTTAGGGACAAGATCTTAAAAGATTCTTTCCTCACACAAATGGTGGTATAACAGGGACATATTTAATTTATAAGATGCTCTGTTTGGATGCAAACTCATATGTTAGAGTCATTGTATTGTTTACTGGGTAATGTGCGTTGAAGAGCAATTCAAAAGCAGTGTGCAAACTCTTGCAAGGATGGCATGTAGCACTTTTGGATAATATTAGCACACACTTTACTGAAGAATGTCTGTTACTGCGTTTTCCTTTCCTTTTGTTTTGAAGTAGAACGATGGCACTTTTGTTAGCTTTTTAGAATGCATGTGTTCCAAAACGGGCTCTGTACGGCCTTGTTCCAGAATCAAGACTGTGAGGCTTCCTTTCCTTCTCATCTTCCTCTTCCCCAGCCTCTGAAAGCTGTAAAATAAATGTTATGTATAATCATTAACAATTTTACCTCTTGTAGACTTGCAATAATAGCATAAGCTAACATGTAACTGTTTTTGGCAACCATAGTTCTTTAACAAAGCTTCTTTTGTTCATTGTTCAAAATGTGTTCTGCAATTCTGCTCTGTAATTCTTTAATGTATATCTTTTTTCTGCTTGCAGGATTTTATAAATGTAGTTACACAGTTCTTTGCTCATAATAATCAAAAATATTCCAACATCTTATCAAGCGGTGGGATTTGAGATTAAGTAATTCAAACTGAAATGTCGCCCATCATTAATTCAACCTAGTTCTTTTTTCTCCCTTTAACTGTGAGACTCTTCATAGCACTGGCACTATGGGAAATAACTACCAAATAGTGTTGAATTAATTGTGAAATAATTTGGAGAAAAGTAGTTGTGGTCTCTGATTTATAGCAATATTGAACTTACTGAGGTTTTTTGTTTGTTTGTTTGTTTTTGGTAAGCCATTTTTCAGGTAACTGAGCTGTCTACCTAAAAATAAAATAACCTTTTTTGAGTGTTGGCGAGCAGGAGACCTACTGGTGATATCTTTGTTATCTTTGTTCATCTGCTCTGACCACTACCATATTCATTGCACCTGTTTTCCTGTTGCAACTTTTAATTTCTTGATTGCTCTGCATTTTCAAGCCAGTAGGATAAAAAGCTAAAATACCATTTTCTATTTGTCAGGATGAATATTCACCAGTAATCTGTATGCTTGATTTTTAGTTTGATGTTCTAACATTGTCTGCATAGTAAAGACTCTTTGCATTTTAAGGGTCCTAGTGATGCTATATAAGCACAAATAGAGTTTGGACTTTTTTTTTCTCCTCTCTTTTTTTTATTTTTTTTCAAACTCTCTGCTACAGTTTTAAATTTGCTTATCATTTTCAGAGTAGCAGTTTCCATTTCTGCCTTTACTTTTGTAATGTGTTCATGGCTCGTGCTGCACTGCAGATTCCAAGTGCAAAACGAGAGGAGAGGCCTGAATGACGTCCAGCTCTCCAGAAGCACCAGGCAAAGCACATGTCAGAAATGACCTTTTCCCGTTTTTGCTCCAATTGTGCAGGATGGAGGCTTCCTGCCTGGAGCTGGCTCTGGAGGGTGAGCGCCTCTGTAAGGCAGGAGATTGCCGAGCTGGTGTGTCTTTCTTTGAAGCAGCTGTGCAGGTTGGGACGGAAGATTTGAAGACGCTCAGTGCAATTTACAGCCAGCTCGGCAATGCCTATTTCTACCTGCATGAGTATGCGAAGGCCTTGGAGTACCATCACCATGACCTCACCCTCGCGAGGTACCTCGAGTCTTGCCCCAACCACCTTCTCCTTTTCCTTCTTGTAAAGACAAACGGTTGTGCTAGATAGAACTCAATTGTGTTTCTTTGTGTAAAACCGTAATGTGGTATTATCAAATGTAAAAATGTATGCATTTCATGTACTGTTTGTGTCTGACTCTCAGTGACTTAGTATAGATCCACTAAAAGACAGACACCTAATGCAGGACTTGCCCACAGTTGGAGACAGATCCTTCCTCCCCCTTAACCTGGCAATTTCATCACTTCTTGTAACTGTCCACCATGCACTGGTCTTCTCTCCGATTCCGCACTGTGTGACAGTTGCTTTATGTCTGCAATTTTAGGACTATTGGAGATCTGCTGGGTGAAGCCAAAGCTAGTGGGAATCTGGGCAACACGTTAAAGGTACTTGGGAATTTTGAGGAAGCTATTGTTTGTTGTCAAAGACATCTGGATATTTCCAGGGAGCTTAATGATAAGGTAAGAATTGCTTGGAAATCCTTTAAGTAGCAATTTGTTACTAAAAAAACATATATATTAATGAATCTCTTTGTACTGGTAGTAAGATGAATATGTCACTTTTCAGAGGGAATTAAATACTGAACATTAAATTACTTCTAAAAATGAGAATGTTTTGTTGAAGAGGGCTGTTTGCACCTAGATTACAGGATCTACATTTATAAATATTTTTTGTTTTATTTAATTTTTAAAGATAATTAGACTCGAGAATTATATTTCTCACACCTTGAATGGAAATTGTAAGCAAAACAATTAGATTGAGGGATATGACCAAGTGGGAGTGAGGAGGATGATATGAGCCAGTTTAGAAGGGTCAGAGCATCTCTTGGCAGGCGCTTGGACCTTTTCTGCCTTCTGTGCTGACTTTTTAGGGCACAAGAAAGCATGAAGTTCAGAGCCTTGTTAACATGTTGCTTTTGTTTTAGGTGGGAGAAGCAAGAGCACTTTATAATCTGGGAAATGTTTATCACTCTAAAGGGAAAAGTGTAGCTTGTGCAGGGACTCATGAGCCAGGGGAGCTTCCAGATGATGTGAAAAATGCGTTAGAAAAAGCTGCAAATTATTATGAGTAAGTAGCAACTTTAAATGTTGATGATTGCAAGAATACAAACATTTAATTCATTAGAATAGTGGGAGAATTTCTGGTGACTGCGGCTAGAAGAAAAAGAAGCAACTTACAGGTCGCTACTCTTCCCCCTTTGCTCCCTTTTCTCTCACCAGGGAAAACCTGACGATAGTGACGGAGCTGGGGGACAGAGCGGCGCAAGGCCGAGCCTTTGGGAATCTGGGCAATACCCACTACCTCCTGGGGAACTTCAGGAGCGCAGTTATAGCCCACGAACAGGTAGGACAGCGCTCAGGAGGGAACCCTCCTTGTGCTAGCAACACATCGCTGGCAGCTCCGGTGTCGTAGACGCGGGTTGTGTTGTCTCTTGCCAGGTTCTCGGCGCAAGGTGGGCATTAGATCTTAACGCACAGCTCCGGGTCCAGCTGTACCTATCGAGTGCTGGCCTGGAGAAGTGGTGCTTCACTCGGTGGCGACACTCCCATGTGTGTGTTTTGAAACGTAAAGCTGCCTGATTAATGACATTGTTTAATATTTTAAAGCGTCTGCTAATAGCAAAAGAATTTGGCGATACCTCAGCTGAAAGAAGAGCCTACAGCAATCTTGGAAATGCCTACATATTCCTGGGTGAATTTGAAACCGCTTCTGAATACTACAAGTTAGTTGACTGCTTATAACTTTCCTGTCTTCTTACACATTTTTACTTTCCTTGTGCTTATTAGTACGTTAGCTGGCTGTAGAATGACCATCTCTTCAGCATCTATTTAGAGATAAATTGGATTTATTTAGCAAAATATTGGTCTTTTAACCTTTTGATTACTTTATAGATTATTCTTGACACTGCAGACATTTTTCTGTAGTTAATGTCTTTTTGCTGTTGTACAGATCGAGCGTTACTGCCTTAGCTCTTACGAAATTTTGGAGCAGGCTTTAGTATTGCTGAGATCGTGCATGTCAAAATTCAGGCTGTATTCTTAATCCAGAATTTTTCTTCATCCCCTCAGTACAAGCAATTGTTATTGCTGTAACTCAGGAAAATGCACTCTGCAAAGGGACAGTGTGGGTGTTAGTGACTCGGCTGCCTGTTCTTTTTGAAAACAGGAAAAAAAGGGCAAACACCGAGCAGAATCTGCTTAGCACTGCAATTCCTCTTAGCCAGCAGGGACAAGCTGGCTTGGTGGTTTCGGGTATTATGGCATCGATGGAGAATATCCTGCATTTATTTTAATGCTAGCAGGAAACTGTGTCAAGTCCAAACTGTCAGGAAAACTGCTACAAATTATTGATGAATCAGCTGATGAAAATTAGGAGATGCAATTTAAGTGATCAGTCTGCTCCCTAATAAAGTGAATGGAAATTGTTTGCAGCAAAGTGGAAGACACAGACACTTAAAATCTTGCAAAATTTTATGAGATACAGATTAGTAAAATTGCCTAGTTACTTAACTTGATGAACTCATGTGATTTTTAGTTGCACAGGTTTGTACACTATTTACAACTTGCTTCCAGTGATTTCTGTGGTGACCTCCTCTTTCGTTTAGGAGGACGTTGCAGCTGGCTCGGCAGCTTAAAGACAGAGCAGTGGAAGCGCAGGCCTGCTACAGCCTAGGGAACACCTACACCTTGCTGCAAGACTATGAAAAAGCGATTGATTATCATTTGAAACACCTGGTGATTGCTCAGGAGTTAAATGATAAGTAAGTGCCGAGAGATTGTTTAATGTGTGTGTGACACTCAAACCAAACCCGGTTACCTTTTAGCTCTGCGTTTTTCTATATAGACATCTGAATTCACGCGAATTCCTACAATGCTGTGTTCCAGTTTTTAAATGGAAAAAAACCTCTTGAAGGTATTTCTGTTAGCGAGCCTGAGCTTTTCTTCCGTTTTTTTACAGCATTGATGAATGACAGTTTCCACATCTTTATAAATTAAGGAAAACAGAAGCAGATCTTTGTTTTCCAGGACTTGACTCTAGTAATTTTGCATAGTTTCATAAGAACAGATATCTTTTGCTTTTCCACAAATGAGGAACAGTGGGAAGGGAAAGAATAAATCCACTAGCAAGTAATGCTTGTTTTAAGACCATGATTTCTGAGTTTTTCTGCAACATTGGGTGGGGTGCGACTAGAATTTTGTTTCAGTTTTTTGTTTTGTAATTTTCTCTTTTCCCCTGGAGCAACATGTAGGTGATTGGAAGACCCATTTGCTACACATAAGGCTTGCAGAACTGGAAGGAATAAGTTATGTGCTGGGAGTTTAAAAATCTATGCTTTGGTGGGATTTGTTCTCATTTATGCTTATGCCCAGCTCATACGTCTTTAATCAAGATACTTTAATGTATCTGTGTTGGCAGAGTTTCTGATGGGAATCTTGTTTTTTCTTGGCACAGCCATCCCGTAGTGGCCTCCTTTACGAGAACCTGCCTCGTAGTGTTGGGTCAGGAACGGGAGCTGTGCTTGACCATGGGCTCGTTCTTTGCAGAATTGGTGAAGGCCGCGCGTGCTGGAGCCTGGGCAATGCTTACACTGCCCTGGGGAACCACGACCAAGCGATGCACTTTGCAGAGAGGCACTTGGAGATTTCCAGAGAGGTAGGATTTGCACCCCCTCGCACACGCCAGCTGCTGCCTTCTGCTCTCTCAGCAGGGCGGTGGGTACCATGTGTCCAGGCACCTCGTACCGAGGAAGCAGGATTACTTTAGGCTCTGCTTTACACCCTGCTTTTAGTTTTTGCATTAAAATACCGTAAAAAGTTAATTCAGTTTTCAACAAGGGATTCGGGGGAGAAGATCCTTGCTTTATGTTTACGTAGGTGCATATTTTATTGCAGTACTAGATCTGCTTATTTTATATGGCTGCAGGTTGGAGATAGAAGTGGAGAACTCACTGCTAGACTTAATCTCTCTGATCTTCAGATGGTTCTTGGGCTGAGCTATAGCACAAATAACTCCATGATGTCAGAAAACCATGTGGCTGATAATAGTTTGAATGGTATGTGCTTATTTATAGAATCCTCATACTGAACTTCAGAAAGAAAAAGAAAATTCTTTTCATAATTGTTTGTGTATGTTACTACTCTCTGTAATGGTTATTTTTGCAGTACTGGGCCCCTTTATCCCCTTATTTTTTGGAGGATTTACATGGTGAATCACAGGGTATTGCTTATTTCCTTCACATGAATAATGAGATTCTAGGTATTTCTTATTTTTCAAGGGGGAAGTCTGTCTACTTGCTGCCAAATTCTATCTTGCCATCTTAGCAACATGAGGCTTTCTGTAGAAGATGGTTAATTTGATGAGCTCTGTTCATAGCTCCATGGTCCTTCTACAGATTCGTGAGGTTTGGGCCTGTTTATACTAACGGATTTGCTGTCTGCTGGTCAATTTAACCGCACCACTTGGGAACTCGGGTTACTGCATCTTGGCGTTAGGCAAATACAGGCAGAGCCCTGCTTCGATGGTACCACCATGAATCTCAGTGATTAAAAGATGAACCTGCTTCTTTCCTGAAGGTGCCAGGCCGAGGGCAGGACGCCGTCACAGTATGGAAAACATGGAACTGATGAAACTAACGCCAGAAAAGGTTGGCACTTTTCTCTCTGGTCCTCTAGTAAGACTGCAGTAAAAATTTCCCAGGGTTTTACTGTAAGTTATAAATTTGCTATCAAGAGAGGTTTTGTACCTAACAACTGCTTTGAAAGAAAGTGGCAAACTTTGAGGGATCATTTGCATCTCCTTTCATTTAGCTGATCTTAACAATTAGGTAAAAGCAGGTCTAACAAATGTGACAAGTAAGACTGTTACCAGGTAGGTAAGTCAGCATCTTTCATATGCAGTGATTTGTGGAAGGCTTGCTCGTGCCCAGAGCATTGTTGAGCACTTACTTACTTAAAGTGAGTCTGGGGTTTATTCCAGACTTGTTTCTCTCCAGGGACCCTCTAAGCTTTTGGTTATTACCAGCTGTATTTTCTTATTCTCTAAATGCCTTTTTCTGTGATATCTTTCAAAGTGTTGTTAGTGTGACAATTCTTCCCCTAAATATACCAAAATGTTTCACATGGATTTTTATAATAAAGTATTAACCTTGTAGCCCAGCTTAGCTTTTAGTAAAGGGCTTTTTTCAAGCTCCTCTCGTAGCAGCATGTGGCCACTCCTCCCATGAAGGCTTTTGTGACTGAACAGACTATGGGGCTTGGGGGCTCTGGTGTGGCTCTGTGGTGCATGCTCCTCCCTGTGCTGCTGTCCCTGGGTGCAGCTTAAGCCTTTAAAGGAAATTCCTTTGTGGCAGGCAGTGCTGCTGCTGGATTTGTGCTTGCAGACAGAATTTCTGATGGTGGATCAAGAAAAAAAGTGTTTCTCATGCAGTTATTATAAAAGTGTCAGTTGTAGATTACCTGTTTTATGGATAATTTTGTTTATTCTAGAAGAGAAAATATGCAAACTCGGGGTAATGAAGTCAGACTGCTGGCATTTGTCTCACTCTTCCTTTTCAAGCTTTATTGGGACGTGGGTGTATCTAGAGGTCTCTGCAAAAGGCTGGGGGAGAGCTGCTGCGTACAAGGCTTTGCTCTGCTCTCCCCCTCTAAAGCCACGTTTTTGTTTCAAGTGTCAAAACATCATGGGGGAACTGCCCCCTCCCCCTGAACTTTAGCAGTCATGTTAACCACCCCCCAGCCAGTAAGGAAAACTTCTGGGTGTTGATTAAATACACCATTATACCTCATTTTAATCAACCAGGTGTCCCACTGTGGCTCCTTTAAGAGCCTCACCTTTGCAGGAGTACTAACCTGCTGCAGGTAAATAAGATCTCACTGATCATGTATCACATGATCCAACCAAAAGCTAAGTGGCAGGATCAACTAAACAAGGTAAAGTTGCTTCACTTCGGGGCGAAAAAGCAGCAACTCTGAGAGGCATCAGTGTAACGTAATTAACAGGGTTAATTTCATGACTCTTATTTTCTTAGGTTCAGAACTGGAACAGTGAGATTCTTGCTAAGCAGAAACCCCTGGTTGCCAAACCTTCAGCTAAGCTGCATTTTGTAAATCGACTGAAAGGCAAAAAGTACAAAACCAGTAGCACTTCCAAAGTCCTGCAGGATGCCAGTAATTCTATTGATCATCGACTGTCAGCCTCCCAAAGGGTAGGACTGGAGATTACAGCTTTTTTATTAAATCTTTCATTGAAGAAAATTACAGTAAACACATATTCCTGCAGGTATCCGTTTTAGTTTTACTCGCTTACTTAACTTAAACAGTATCACTCTGAGTTGATGTGCAATCTACCATTTTTTACAGATGTCTCATGGATGATGATAGCTTTAAGCTTTTCTGACTATTACATTTTTTTCATGGTATATTTTCTGAAGTTTTAGGTCAGCTGGCACGTACATTTTATTTCTAGAATCTCTCTCAGATCATATTTCTTCCAACTGAACCAAAATCTAGGTTTCTGACTCCTACTGTCTTTCAAGCTTGCCTGGAATCAGCCAGTGGGATTTTTTTTCTTTGATAAATGTTTTACAGGTCATTATACTCCTGACATAAGTCAGTTAAAATTAATAAGAATTTCATCATTAGATCTAAATGAGAATATCATATATCTGAGGAGCAATTGGAATCTGTTCATTACTGCTCTTTTGTTTTCACCTCACTGGACCCTTGAATTCTGGTGTGTTAATAGCTGAGGAGAAACCTCCTGTGGCAATGATCAGAGTACCGGTTCTCTCAGTTTCAGAGTGAAATAGATTTTACCTTCCAAAAATGTTGCCGTAGTGTCAGCATTTGCTATTACTGTAGGGTAAATCTCCATCTATAAAAAACGGATGACTCAAAAAAAAAAAAATGTGTTTAAAAGCTCTCTGATACTCGGAATACAAAAAAATCTTGCTGCATTGAAACTGCCATGCGACTCTGCTGGATTTAGGTGCCTTTGAGTTCAGCATTTGTTTTAACTCTTCTGTCCTCTTCAGAAAAACAATCGGGAAGCAGTGGCAGATGAGGGGTTCTTTGACCTGCTCAGTCGATTCCAGAGTAACAGGATGGATGATCAGAGGTGCTTCTTCCAGGAGAAGAACAGATTCTCTGCTGCTGCCGGAGCGCCATCCTCTACTCCACCTAAAACAATGAGAAAATGTAATTCTGAATTTAGTTCCTGGCACATACTGTTTTAAAATGTATTTGCCTACCAGACCTTCTCTGGTAGAGAATTATTTCTAGGCTAATTTGCTTTTCTTCTTCTCCTGCAGCCTTTTCGGCCTCCGTGGTGTCCCCCCACACGGACGAGTTCCTGGACCTGCTGGCCAGCTCCCAGAGCCGCCGCCTGGACGACCAGCGCGCCAGCTGCAGCCGCCTGCCCGGCCTGCGCCTCGGCCACCTCGTGGCCAGCGCCAACAGGGACCTGGACGACGACTTCTTTGACATACTCGTGAAATGCCAGGTAAGCGAAAACAATCTTCAGCTTCCAAGTCTTTGAGGATTTAGTTTGTGTGTTTAGCTTATTCAAGTAAGCTCCTATGCTTAGAGTGTGTTTTAAGATGTAAATTGGCCTGTAGGATAGGGACATAAAGTAACTCTCTCTACGATACAGAATTCTTTATAACTCTGTATAAGATAATATAATTCTTTATAAGAAATACTTCTCCAAACTATTAGTCTGTTAGCCATTTAAACGAAGTGATAAACTGGAGGGATGCTGAAAAGGTGAACACAAGTGAGGCTAGGGAAAGGCATGGGCAAAATGATTGTTTAGAGAAAAAGCGATTGTTAGGATTTCTAGTGAATCATATGCCTTTCTGTCTTACCAAATGAAATAATTCACTACTAAATTCACTAAATATCATTCCTGTTGTGATAAACTGAAATACTGATTCACAGTAATATGCAATGTGTCCAGTTATCATTTAGAGTACATTATAACCAAGAAGAACCAGGGCTTTGCGCAATCGGTAAGCATTCAGACTAGGTTTTCTGAGGTTACCTTGGGTAGGAAGCAGAGCTGGACCTGGTGGCACGTTCGTCAGTGTAGTGAGCCAGCAACATGTCTGCTCACTGCTCTCAGAGTCTCTAGAGTGATTTGGCAGATTCTCGCTCTCCTCAAACTACCTATAGCAGATGCGCAGTGCCAGGCAATGCCCCCGTGTGTGCCCTGCTATGCAAGATAGGGACGCACAGGAGGAGCTGCTGTGCCAGTGGAGCGCAGAGCTGGAGCGGGTGCATCCTGCAGGGCAGCGGCTGCACTGCGGCCCCGTGGTACCAGTACCGGCTCAGGAAGGAGTGTCCAAGCGCAACACCAGCACAGCTGGAGTAGTTCTATCCCTGAATAGTGATAGAAAACCAGCTGGGAAGGCCCATTCCTGCAATGTGTCACACAGCTTCTAAGAAAAGAGCAAGAATCCTCACCTAAAAGAAAGTCAGAAGATGAGCCTATTTTCTGCACTGTCTGACTAGAAACACAAAGCAGTAATGCTAAAATTATTCTAGACAAAAAACACTTAAATGTTACTGCACACAATGATACTAATGATACTATTAATGATAACTATTAATAATGATTAATCTAGTTATGTTGCTATGACATACATAGTTATTATCTATGAATCATCATTATCTAATGATATCAAATCTAGTTATTAATGACAACTAGATTTGGTATTTTCTGTATTTGCACCTTTAACCTAGCAATTTCATATCAGAAGTGTGATCTCCCTGCATGCTCAGCTACTTGAAAAAAAAACCTTAGAGATTAAACCCTAATAAGTCTCTTACGTAAGAAAACAAGAACTTTGAGTAATTTTTCACTTATATTATTCACTTATTTTTTAAGTTGCCTTCTCTATCATGTAAATAAGCACCATTCTTGCTCTGTGTCTCTGCAGGGCTCCAGACTGGATGATCAAAGATGTGCTCCCCCCCCAGCTGCCAAAGGACCTACTGTTCCCGATGAGGATTTTTTCAGCCTCATTTTACGATCGCAAGCTAAGAGAATGGATGAGCAGAGGGTGCATTTACCTGCAGCTATAAAAGGACCAAGTTCTAGCTGAAGCTAGAACAGGCTTATTCTGTACAGTAACATCTTACGTATCACTTCTGTTTGCTGGGAAAACATACATGCCTTTTTCTTTTTAAAAAAAGAAAGCAATTAGTAATCTTATTTTCTTTTTATAAATAACAGCATCACCCTCACTGACCCGTAGTTAAAGGTAGAGCTGCTGGTCCTGTTCGTAGCTGGCAGCTACTTTTAGCAGTGTCTGCTGGAATTACTGACTACTGTATCTCCCTCTAACTGCCTGTAATCTCTTACATTAATAGAAATTTTCTGTCGAGGTACTCATGGTGCAGATGTGTGGATTCTACTGATATCTCTATCTAGTGTAAAACCTAAGTTTGTATAATTTCTTTTTAAGGAAAACTTGATTTCCCTTCTTCCACCCACCTCTGTAATCTATAATTTCCTGGAAAAGGTCCTGTTTTCTTTTATACTTTTTTTAAAAGATAATTGAGAAATGAATAGCCTCAGTATTTACTCTTTGTTTCTTCTAAACTGTGTTACGGCAATCAGTTTTTATTAAAAAAAAAAAAAAGCTTTTTAATAAGCTACTTGTAATTCTGTTTAATTCAAAGTATGCTTTTAGAAGCACACTGGGCTTATTTTGATAATATTTAAGTCTAAAAGTCAGCATGATCGTTAAGAGGATGTAGTTTGTAACTAGCAGGTGTGGGTACTGCCTCCAGCACCACTAGCGCTCTAGGCCCCAGGAGCTCAGCACGGCCAGCGGGTCCTTCCTGCAGCTGGAGGCAACAACTGTCTGTGCTGCCTGTTACCTACCCCAGCCACTCCTGCTGCTGCTGTCACTGTTCCCCCTGCTCCAAGGGCATCGGTCCTGATGTGGCTCCTAGCCCTGAGCTCCATTTGTTTAAGTACTGATCCTCTGAGCTAAAAGTCGCTGACTGTAACAGCAAAGGTGGAAAATTTATTCACTCCAGGTATAAATCAAGTCATCTCCATCTTTAAATTAAAATTAAAATTTTTTATATACATTCTTACAGCATTTTTTTAAGCCTTGAAAATTGACTTATAATGAAGCTAACACTGTTCTCCTTACACTTAGGGGAAATACCAGAATGTTCTTCCAAACCCACATGTTGCCATCACTGCCTCAAACAGATCTCTAGTACCTTTCCTGGAATGTTTGCTATTCCCTGCCCAGCACTGGGAATTGTCCTAAGAAAAGTGGTACAGCAACATTCTCTTACTCCTAGGCAGATTATTGCACTAGAAGATAATCATCAAGATCTTGCAGAACTGAGCTGACAATTCTGCCCACTTACAAGTGATTTGAAAGCCAGAATTCTCTGCAGTTAGTCCTGAGAATTCCAGAGGAGTGGTAATTAGATATCGGTGCTGCAGCAGAATCACACTGAACACCAGCAGCGTCAAGCTGTTTTACTAGACAACTGTTTGCTAGATCATAAACAACTCTTGCTGCCCCACCACTTGAAACACATAATACACATTGGATTTAGGATGAGCAGCAACACCACAAGCCTATTTAATGTTGTGTTATACACAAGATGATCCCTACAAGGGATCATACGCACTCAACCTCTCTGTTTAAAACCTTACAGATACTAATGTTGTGACTGAGGCAAGTTCTCTCAGCGAGTTCTCTCAGCTTGCGCGTGTTCTTCCACTCTACCACACCTCTTCCACTCTAGGTCTCAAATACAGGAAACACAACAGATGTGCGACAAATACAGCTTAAGCAAAACTTACGGTGTGACGACGACTCAGTCTCCTTCCTGTGATTCACGTGACACCCCATTCTCTTTCTTCTCTTCCAGTGCTCCCATTGTAGGAATTTCTTCTTCCAGGTTTTTATTAAGTGTGCAGTTTTCTCCAGTCCCTTGCTCTGCCTTGCCCAGCTGCTGTTTGTGCTGCTCAGGTGCAGGCTCTTCAGGAAGACATTCCGCTGTGGGAGTTGCTAGTCTACAAACGTCAGACTCAGTGTGCAATCTAGTCTGTAAAAATTAATAATAAGCTATTAATGAAGCAAGCTGAAGTGAGGGGATCTAGTTCCTCAGGTGTATCAACTCCAGGGGCAAAACTCCTGAAGACATTTGGCAGCTTTTTTTTTCCCCGGGAGAATCTAGCATGTAGGTCTGATTTTAATATAAATGTATTCTGTAATTTACAGAAAAGTCAGTACTGATTTTTTTCTCTTCTGAGGGTAATCTTTAACCTCAGGCAGATCAGTGTTTTAAACATCAAAATAATGAAGTTATTTAAATCCTTTACTATAAAGTGCTCTAATTAAGACTGGTAGTTTCCTGTCACTGTTAATCATTGCCCACTATTTTTCAAAAAGAAAATATGTCTGAAACACTCTATCCAAGGCTATTCTACAGGGCAACAGGTATTTCCTAACTCCTCTCCACAAGATCTGGATTAAGCTAGTTCCATCTAAAGAACACCTAGGTTATTGTTTAAGCTAATTCTGTCTAAAGACTAGTTGATGTTTCAGTCTAGTAAACTTAATCCAGGCCCAGAGAGCTCTAGACTAGCTAACATACACTGGGTTCTGCTCTGTGAGACTCCTGTACTTGCGCGTCCGGCTCGTGGTTTGCGCGGGTGAGGTCAGGGCTCCTGCTGCCGCAGCCAGGCCTGGCACAGGCATCGCCTCTGTCAAAGGGTCCTCTGGTCACAGCAGGAGGCTCCCGTAAACGGGACGTATCCGAGTCCCCCACGTGATGCTGCCTGAAGTCTACTGAGTCCTGGTGGCTGTCAGGTAGCGGGAGCGTCCTCCTCTGCGGGGATGTTAAGTATCTTAATGCAGACACTGAAGAGCCTGCACCATAGCAGAAACCCTGAGAGAGAGAGGAAAAACAGAACACAGAGTCAAACCACAGTCTTCACACTGACCAAGGACCTTGAAGGAGCAGCTCAGATAATCACAGTAGTTACAATAAACTCAGAACTCAGAGCTTTCATATATAACACGCAAATTGCAAGCAGGTAGAAATTTCCACAGAGATGGAAATTGAGTTGAAAATAAACTGTCATAGATTCTAGGATCTTAGGCTACCTTAATATTTTATTCCTACATGGGAAATGTGGAATGAAGTGTGGAAAAGAGATACAGGCTAAATTTAAACATGACTATTTTTAATGACAAGATCAACTGTACTATAAAAATGTTGTCAAGGAAATAAATCCCTTGAACCCTGTATATTAGGAGAATTTAATCTGTTGTAACAAACCTGTTCAGTACAACTAAGAAATATAAGTAATACATATATATAATGATATACTTGTATATATGCAAGTAATATATACTTACATATACACGTAAGTATTATATGATAATACCTAATCATAAATATATCATATGATAATACTTAAACATCAATTACAATATACTTCGGGATGCTTTAAGTATAAGCTAAGCGCATACTAACCAGAACGGCCAGAGCCATCATGATGAGCACGGGCACCTGCAGGAGCAAGGGCACTTCCTTCATGAGCGCCCTGATGAACTCGCCCATGCCTTGCCCGACGTGCTTCAGAGGCTCCGTTACAAAGTTGGTGAAAGTAATAGCCAACGCCTAGAAAAAGATGCACAGAAAAGCAGTGTTGTCCCTGATTAAAAAGAAACGTGAGCAATTGCATCATATTTGGTGAGTACCTTTGTCGGCGGAACCAGCAAAATAGGATTCACGAATAGGGTTTCATAGTACTTCTGGCAGGGATCATCCTGAAATGTCCACTTGCTTCTGAGCCATTCTACAGTCAAGGCACAGACATGTTTTCACTGTTTTTGTCATATTTTACAACACAGGATTAAGAGAGAAAGTAACATTTCAATTACAAATGGAGCCTAAGAAGAACCTAAGCAAGCTACGAACAAATAATTTATGACTTAACTGCAGTCTGACTATCACTGAGTCAAACTTGACAAAATACAGCATCATAACCAATAAGCTCCACTGGAAAGATGTAACAGGCATTAGTTAAGAGCTGCAACCATTCATCTTCCCAATACAAAACTCAATTGGCTAATAAAAAATATTCACTCATGTCCATAAAACAACAACTGGGTGAACAGGTACTGAACAACAGGTTTCTGTATTCACATGACTATGGAATACATATGCTTGGAAGACGAGGAAATCTTCCTGACTTCTGCCCTCACTTGAATAAACTGCACACTGAGTTAGCGTTAGCACTACTAAGCGTTAGTGCTGAGCAGTAACGCCAGGACATGCTCCAGACAGCAGCACGGCCCATGAGCTCTCCTTCCCAGCCTGAGAAGGAAAGCCCTGCGGAACCGTACGATGATTTAACCACACACTCACACGTTGCTTAAGAAAGTGGTTCAACACACTTAGTACCCACAAAGAAATTATTTACAGAATGTTCCTACTAGCTTGGCTAATTCTGAATGTTTTGTGGCCCCAATAACTATTACAGAATAACCAAACAAATATTTACCAATGAGACTTCCACTCCAGTCCACCTTCTCAGCACAGACGTTATCAAACTGCCCCATTTTGGCAATTTCTGCTTGATGTTGTGCAAAGGCCAGCTGCAGAAGAATCAGAATTATGTGTAAGAAATAAAGATATTGCTGCCATCCAGATTATTACAAATCTGGAAAGGCAGATCTCCACCAAACAGTATGAAGTTTTTGACTCAGAGGAAAGCAGTTTTCCTTAAACAGTACCAACTGCTGGATATCAAAGATAAAAAATTAAGGCAAAAGCAAGTTGGTAACAAGTTTCCTTGTTGTTCCCACAGCAGCCCACTCAATCAAGGACCATCCTCACTCCGCCATGCTGCAATTCCTGGTCTGTTAAAACAAATCCAGTACCGCAGCATTCTGCAGGATTCTGGACTTCCATTCTGGGCTATGGCCTGGAGGGATAAATTCCTCCTCATTAACACCAATACCACTCTACAATCAGTTACTATATGGCCATTAATGGCGCATTTATGTCTGGTGTGTCACCCATGAAATACAATTCCAGATGGTGAATTTCTGAAGAATCAAACAAAGCCAACAGCTATCACACTCTTTTCGAGAAGACTTTCCCAACAAGCTGCCTTAGAGTTTACGTTTCCACAGCGAGTTGCAGCACCTCTGCACCAGGGCACAAGTTGGCAGCGCTTCTTTTGTTGTTTTTTAAACCTAATAAACCTGTCAACATGCAAACTTTCATCCCTTTATTTACTTTGCAATCAATTATATTTTTAAACAAGCTAAAAGAAAATCCCAAATCTCTGATAACTATAAAATTGTTAACCTAAAACAGTGAGAATTTCTGAACAACTTACCTTATACAAGTAAAGCCAATTCCATGCAAAACTGATCAGAAAACTGATTAATAAAACACGTTTTAGCTGAGTAAACCAGTGAATGCGTGTCCACAGCTCTGTAGCTATGATAATTACAATGCACAGTAAGCACAAGAGGATCTGAAAGAGAAAGCGGGAAAAACAATTATGATCTAGGTTTGGAATTTTCCAGGCGTACAGCCAGGATACATAAAGAAATTTCCAGTTTTTGCTTTTACTAGCTTCATTTACATGAAACAGTTGGGAGATTTTTCTTGTTTTTACAGCCTATCTGCTACAATATTTAAAAAAAAGGCAGAAAAATTTTAGAGTATTATCAGTGCTTATTCCTATCAGGAGCTTGTATTACAAATGCTCATTCTTTATTAATTATTATATTTGTCACATTACCTATCAAACTTAAAAATTACAGAATTTAAATCATTCTATTTCTGCAGAATGGGGGGGTGGGGGAGGGCAGCAGAGTTGATATCCATGGATCCTTAGAAACCATCCAGGCTACTTTCAAAATCCTTTCAGCTAAAATTAAAAAAGCACATTCTGAATTTTCAAGTTCTTATCTATTATATTTGGAGAGCTTAAGAGTTTAGTGCTTTTTAAAATCTTTGTAATTTTATTTTGAAGAATTATGAATTTTCATATGTGGCCAAGTTTCTTTCTTCTTTCAAGCCCTACACAAAATATTTCAACAAAATCCAGATCTACATATAAATACAGATCTAACCTGTAAGATCTAAGATCTCAAGTATATACTCGTGTCAGTACAAATAGATTCCAGCTCCTGCTGAAATCAACAGCTCTAGCACCTAGTTGAACAAGAGACAAGTCTGGAAAAGTGACTGTTGTGATTAACAAAGTGATCAGAAAATAGAGTCTAATGATCATGATGCATACAAAAAGGAAGAAAAATGAAACAAGAGAAGAAAACACGTACCACAGAGCCACAGAAAAGCAAAGCCCCAGCAAGAAAGGACCACCACAGGAAGCAACAAGTTTAATTTTTACTTCAACTGAATATATACCTCCCATCTTCAGAAACCAAGAAACACCTCGAGTGTCTAAGTAAGACAGAAAGGACTGTTTTATATTTGCAGTTAAAGAAGGTAACGCTTACTGGCTAGACCTGCACAAAGAACCTGGAGAAAAGCAGTAATCTTTAACACTAAAATAAAATAAACCACCTTCTTCCTCTTCTTACCATAAGCATATTATATGGATCAATTCCAAAAGTGTCTTCAAATCGCCAGTGCCAAGCTTTATAATCATGGTGCTTAAAATTAATCAAAATGTCACTAAGGGCATCATCCACAGCGCCCGACTGCCACGTATCCTCATGGAGGAACCTGAGGATCTCCACGTAGGTTTGCTTGGTAAGGATGATCTCAGCATCGTAATGCACACGATCCATGTTCTCCTCGGGCTGGATAAAAGCCAAACAAAACAACGGTTAGGCTGCCTATTTGGAAACAGATGCAGATAAGAAATTTGTATCTCCAGCCAAAATCCTAATTCTATACCCTCATTGTGTACCAGCATCTTTTTGTGACAAACTGCAGGATGAGGGCCATAAGAGAATGCACTACAGCTCCAGCAGCATACTAGACATTACAATGAATTAATTAGGTGATTCTCTTATGCAAACTGAAGAAAGCTACTATCCCTGGACAAAGGAAAAGTCTAAAAACAGAAATCTAGCTCTTATAAATTTGACATTCATTAATATGAGCAGAATGGAGGGTTACTATAGCTGCATCCCATCAGCAGATACTTAACCACATATCCCAAACTCCAGCAGCTGTCCTTTGGGTGCGCTGCAGCTGGAGGCAGCCTGCCTCTGGACATACTCTAGCAAGTCTCTAATACTAAAGCTGGATGCACATGCTTCTATCTCTTTTTTTCTTTACAATTCAGTTCTCTTCCTTTTAATTTAAAGTAAGTCAAATAATTAATACTTGATAACAATGAAAAACGCATAAATAGTAATTTGAATTCTAATTCATTTTAAATCAGTCTTCAAATACTTACAAGACCAAGTTTTCCTGCCTCATTTAAAATCTTATTCAAGTATCGCTTAAAAATATAGAAGCTACGGCTTTCATGTGAGCCGGTGCTCCTCTTCTCACATTCTTCAACCTGCAAGGTAAAGACGCTGTATTTTAATCGCTTGTTGCTCAAATCAGCCTTTTTGGAAGAGAGAAAAAAACCCAACACATTTAATTAATGATTACCAGAAGAACATTTTTGTAGCTTAACAATTACCCTGAGATTAGTATACCAGAAAAAAAAAAAAATCACACATAGCTGCTAATGACTAAATTTTCATATTTTCATATCACTTTCCACAGGTCTGGCCACTGAGGAAGATTTCAGATCCAAAAATGAAACTGTCCAAGTACTAACCTCAGTAGCAGCAAAAGAATTAAAGATCTGATCTCCTTAAATTTCAAGTTTGCATAAAACAAACAAAAAACACCATAACCATGTAAGTAATGAAAATGACATTAAAATCAGATCCCACACTGGGTGTCCAAAAGGCTGAAGGCCGTGGGGGCCTTGACAGGGAGGCCAGCATCACAGCATCCTCCCAGCTTCACGTGAAGCAGCAGTGTGGGCTCTTACAGCTGCTTCTGACGCTGCCCCAGGGCTTTCACTGCCTTACTGTCTTGTCACAAACACACGCTTTATCCTCCGCACCCACTCCTTCCAAATCCAACAGATTTAAACAGTTAAACGGGAGATTCCTTTTCTTGGCTTTGTACATTGCAGAAACATAATGTTTAAACTTCCCACAAATTCTGCTTTAGTGTCACAGCGCTTCAGGCAAGAGAACTTGCCAGAGCTAAAAGGAAGGTGAATTAAACCCCTTGCAGTCTCCCCTTCTATGAAAAGGATTTCTACATAGCTCATGGTCTCTCACAAGCTATCCTAGCAATCCATCTCCTCTGCTATCCACTGCCTCTACATCGTCAGATAGCACCAATCACAAAAAAATGCAGGAAAATCTTCTCAAGTTCTACCACAGACCTTTTGTCGCAAGGCATCCACCTCCCTGGAGCAACTTGCTAAGCTCTCCGTGCTGACTGCATCCAAAGTCTTATCCTCAGAGTCACGAGAGCTGACCTACAATTGTGTAAGAGAAGCATGTTTTTATAATCAAATTGCACATAAGAATAAGATCAATACAATAAATCTAGTTATACATTTACAGCCTGGGCACTTTAAAAGGAACTAAAAACTGAGTGCTGGTCTTTTTGCTAACATTCACCCTAAGATTGGCTCTCCGTTGTTATTTTAGGCTCCAGACTGATAAGTGCTTTAAGCTCATCTAAACCTCCGCTCCCACCAAACACTGAGGGTTCTCCTTTCCCTCCCAGGCTGCTCTTGCCCCTCCACGAGCGCAGCAATCACACCAGATAACCACACGGACAGACAATGCTCCCAGCACGTAAGCAGATGGTTTTCACCAGAGAGGATTCCCCAGCAAGCAGCTGACCACCGAGCCACCCAGACTGAAAGCAAACACTGAAGCATGTCCTTGGCTGCATGCCTTTCCTTTCATGTTGCCTCCTCACACACTGCCTCCTGTTTTCTCCTTTGCAAGGAGTTCTGCTGCAGTCTCAGGGTACCCCATGGGTTCAGGGTTCCTCCGAAAGAAAATGCAGCTTCTCAGGAACCGGCAAACCCATGTTAAAAATGTTAATAAAGGCAGATCTGACAAAGATATTAACTGTCCCCCAAAAAAATCCTCAAGGTATGTATGCAGGGTTGAAATTCCTCCTTCAGTAAATACAGCTGTTGGCTGCCTGATTGCAATTCTGACTATGCTACTCATTACTTATAGGTGAAATACAGAGGCATCCATAGTGCACTGCCACCTCCTTACCACAAGCTCCTGAGCTTGAGGGCCACCTTAAACCTTTTCTTTAAGCTCCAGAAAATTAGGTTCTAAAATGCATTAGTTGAATTTTATTCATCAAGACTGCAAAAACAAACTAGAGAACTAAAAATATGCCAACACAGCAACAGATCACAGTGCTATACATTGGCATATACTTTAGTGTAAACAATACATATCTCATATGTATATATACACACACATATACATACATACACATATAGATCAGGCAGTCCACCCTCTCACAACAGTTGATTCACCTTGTTAAAACTACTTAAAAAAAATAATAAAGTATTTCATGTTCTCAATGTCTGCGAGTTCTGAACGATGCAGTCCAAACCCTCTCCTGCGCCTCCTTGATAAACTGATGCCCAGCGCCTTCTTATCAGCACTCGCACACACCACATACTTCCACAACACTCCTTCAGCCACCCATCAGGCTTGGTCCATATTGCTGGGGAAATGGGCAGAGGAAGCCAGGAGGAGCCACTGCTTTGAATACTCCAGCTTTTATCAGCTGGAAATTTAACATTCAAAGCATCAAGTGCTATGTTTGGGGAATTGGCAAGAGCTGTTCAGGGAGACGAGGTGGAGCCCCAACCAGTCAGCAAGCACTTGCAGAAAACAAAAAGCACGGTTCTTCTGATTTATGAACACACAACAGATATCTAACAGCAAAAAAGCACTAAGCTAGTCACCCGCAATAACACAGCTCACCATTAAGGCAGGTGAATTCTTCCTCCTGCAGTTCTCCGCATCACTTAGTCCACGTTCATCTACATTACACTTACATTAAGCAATGCTGGCCCAACAAATAACCCTTTGCTACCAAGTCAGCGGTTTGTAAGACACAGGGCAAGAAAAGCGTTTTTTTTTTTTTTTTTTTTTTTTTTTTTTTTTTCCCTCTTGCAGTTTCTAACCAAAGCCGTGCCCTTCTGAAGTTGCATCACAACCAATAAACAGAGAAATTATAAAAGTGCGTACTGCCGCCATTTTCCGACTGCACAGCCTTAAGGGCTGTCCTTCAGCGGGGGGGAGGGAAGGAAGCTGCCCACCTTGTAAGGCCTCCTCATGGTTCCCGAGGCCGCGTCGTAGTTGAGCATGTCCGTGGGGTCGATCCACTCGTCGTCGTGCCCGGCGCCGCCGCCGCCGAGCAGCAGGGCCGCGCACAGCACGGCGCGCAGCAGCGCGCGCGGCC
>JAWLRI010000779.1:127435-147707 GCA_034781795.1 Crypturellus tataupa
CCTGCTGCCGCTGCCGGGGCGCGGAAAGGGCCGCCCCTCTCCCCGCGCCGCTTCTGTCCCTGCTTTCTCGTCGTTCAGGTTTGAATGCAAGGGAAGGGGAACACTCGGCTATCCCGGGAGGAGAAGCCCGAAATCACTGACCGGGAACAGCAGCAGAACGGGATCCAGAGCGTGGCGGAAGGAAAGCGAATTAAAAAGTGTTAGTTTTTACATAGAAGGCGCATGGTGTTAGTAATCACATTTTCCTGCAGAGCAGCATTAGGACCGGACCTGTCAATAGAGAAAAAGTAACACATTCAGTGCTCTGCAATCCAATACTGCAGCTCTGCTAAAATAGGCATTAAAAACCAAACAAAACAGACCACACAAACACGCTAGCAAAAGTACAAAACTTCAGCTTTTTAAGCATATAAGTTAGACTTAAAACACACATATATACCTTTTCAAGCATCAAACCTGCACTGAGGAATTATAAAACAAGATTCTGAAATAATAACGAGTCCAGGAGTTGCAGGTGGCGGAGGTCTTTATTGAGATTTTAACACAGATACACTTCTATAGTTACCCTTCCACTTTTATACAATAGTTAAAAAAGCTTGCTATGGTGCACATAATTTATTAAACCAAGGGAATCCAAAACTTAACTGCAAATAAAATAAATAAATAACCTAATGTTTAAGTTTAAAAAGGAAAAGGAACTGTACAATATGAAAATATAACAATACATAAACATTAGATTCTAAAGTTTTGTAGAAATAAAACTGTAATTTCTTATACATAAACAGTGCAAGAAATAAAATTAAAATAAGCTTCTCGACTGGGAATTTAAATGACTTAAGAATTAAGTTATCATGCAGACATAGCATTTTAAGCCATGCTGGTTTTTAATATAGTGTTAACGGTGTCCCTTTTATTTGAGAACTGATAGCCACTAAGCTCACTCTGACAAGTGCTGCCAATCCACTCTTTCCTACAGTACATTATACACAGAGGTATTCTGTTGCATTCAAAAAGTAAAATAACACGTTGCTACAGCAAAACCAGTATTTTACTTTTTCCCTCCAACATGTTAGCTGGTTGAAAAAAAGGTTATATAAGCAAGTAGAGCAACAATTTCCCCCATTTCGGATAGAAAGAAAAAGTCACACTATATAATGGACCATAATCAAGATGTGGTTACCGCCTAGCCACTTTTGAAGTTCAGAATTTATTACTAAAAAAAGTTGACATGGTAGAGACATAATAAATTTTCATCTTTTGTTGACAAGTGCCAAGTATAATAAAAGTGAAAAAAAAAAACAGCAGAAGTAACGGTTATCTTCTATGTGTACGTGGAACTAGTTACATACCGACTTGATTAAAGTGTTGTTCAACTTAAGTTTCTCTATAAAATTGTCATTGAGGCAAAGACCAAGGAATGCAATTAATACCGAACTGTAAACACGTCATTCATGTCACTTGGAGTGCACATCGACAACGTAAGAGTTCTTCTCAGACTTTGGCAACAAGACTACAATAGGTCACAGCAGCATGAGTTCACATGGAAGACTGAAAGCACTGCAAAAAGAATATACTAAAAACACCAAGACCTCCTAGAAATCAGAAAAATCTGTGACAAGTGCCTCTCCTCTTGGCAAGACACTCTCCTGGTCAACTGCTGCTCTCTGAAAGCCTTATTATTACTTTATTACTTGTTTTACGGGTTTGTAGTCTCATGTCTCTGTGCTTTAGCTGCATAGGTTGCCCATATTTGCACTCTAACCGTTGTAGGTCCAGAGGGTTACAGTTCTGTCTGCAGAAGACGACAAGAAGGAAAGGTCTTGCGTGTGCCACCTGCACTGAATAACTTTGTCCTTGTGCTCCCCTACCACCATGAGGGGAAGCTGCTTCGTAAGGTCCCCTGTGGCAGAGAAACAGAAACAGTTACTCATTTTGTGAGATCACATCCTGATTCTCTTTTCCTCATTTAGGAAGAATTATACATGCATTTCGCTTTATGAAGTGTACTTGACTTCAGAGATAGTAACTTAAGGGCTACTGTTAACTCTATTAACACTAAGAGAGGTGGGTTCAACTTGAAACTATATTTTTCCAGGAGTCAGTATGTACTGCCCCATGCTCACCCCCACAGAGTTGCATTGCAAAGCATGACAAGGCCCTGATGTTTTACATTTTAGATGTAACTGGATACAATTAAAAATCTACATATATACAAAAAAAAAAAAAAAATATATAGTCAATTGTCTAAACTCTGCCTGAAAGCAAAGGCCAAATCAGCAGTCAACAGCAGTAAATGTAGTTCTTTGACTATAATCAGGACCCTTCCTTAAAAATGGTCAACAACCTACATTCTTAGCAGTACAACCAGTTAATTGTTAACTGACTAAAATCACATCTATGTACATTTCAAATCCCTTAAGCTCTACTATTTTTTTTTAAACCAAAAACTAAGCCCTGATGCAAATTCTCTCACAGCTTCAATATTAAAGCCGTTAAAAAGAACAATAACCTAGTACCTTTAGGAACGTTACCTTGCAAGTCTGTCACCTTTATTTTCATATCGTAGGATCCCGTGAGCAAGTAGTGAGCCCCCGGGGAGAAGCGAACGGAACGCACGTCGCTGGAATGCGGATGATAACTCTGCACCATCCGCCCTCCTCGGATATCGTACAACATGCAGCTGGAATCCTCCTGTCCCGTAGCCAGGAGACGACCGCTAGGATCGACAGCTACCGAGGCTACAGCACTTCCTTTGGGAGGAGGAAAAGTAAAAACAATGTTGAATTTGTGTACATAGCCCACGTTCTTTTCAATAAGAAAACATATTATATAGGAATGTAGAATGCTGACCTTAAGTTTATTGTGTACAAACCTGTGTACTGTTATCTTAACTATTTTGTGCTAGCGCTGCAGCCACAAGAGGCCATGCTGAAGCCACAGTGCTGGAGTGACAACAAAGCCACATGGCATGAAAAGAAAACAACCATTTCATCATGGGAAAAAGTATGTAAAACACAGAATCCTGCAAGGGAGTTTTTTCCTATATAATTTGAGTTTATTGCCAAATACATTTCAAATACAAAAGACTGTTTCAAGAAACATAATCAGCTAGTTCTTGAACATCCCTGCAGACTTCCACAGAGGATGCTGATGACTTACGTATCAACAACAACTCCCCATTCCTTTTCAGTTTCCCTTTTGAAACTGCTATTTGGTAGCTGGTTTTATTTCTATGGACTTGAAAGCGCTTAATTTACAGTCGGAAGGTCAAGAAGTAGTCATTTTTTTAAAGGACAAAAAACATTTCTTTGTTTTTTAAAGGCAACTCTTCATTCTGTCATGTAAAAAAACATATCATGGTTGGCCATCTTTAAAATATACTTTTATGTAAGCACTATCAATAGTACGATTGCAATAGCCTTACCTGTTCCATGAAAAGTTGTTCCCACAACACGAACACAGCTTGGCACTCTCAGATCCCAGAATCTTACAGTCTTGTCTTGGGATCCAGATGCAATCATCCAACCACTCCATGTATAAAGTGCTAATATATGACCTGTGAACAAGGAGACTTCTGTATTTCATTGAAAACCATTAATATTGTTCTGATAGGACATGTTTTTCCAAGTGCATGAACTATGAACTGTGCTGTGTATTGTGCGGTTTAAAATACCAACAGTATAAGAGAATACTCTGCTTCATGTCTTCTCTGGAATGCAGCATGGAATCTCCCCATTGAATTAATAGCCCATATATCAAAATAAAAAAAAATTTCAACAACTCAGTAACAGCTTTGGGATGAAAAGAGTCCAATAGGACAGACAAATATTACATGCCTTGTTAAAACATAATATGCATTTTAAAAGTAAGGCAGAAAGCAATAACATACATACCAGTATGACCACTTAGAGCGTGCAGACCTTGTCCTCGCTGACAATCTGTTGTGTAAATATTACAGTCGCCAGCACCAGCACTTATTAAAATAGCACCACCACTTTCCGGACCCTCCATAAAAGCAAGATCTCTGATTGTCCCATCATGCATGCTGAATTCCAAATCTGGTCCTAAAATAACAGTAAAAAAAGCAAACAAACAATCTAAAAAAAAGGCATACCTTGTTTAGGAAAGTTAGCACTACAATCTTTAAAGCTGTTACTGTAATAATGTAGAATTTCACAGACAAGGGTGGGCTTTATACTTCCCACAGAGGACAGCATTTCAGTTACTAGACTGCAAATAAAAATCTTCTCAAATTTTATTTTCACTGAGCATGCTTGAGCTTCCTACAATTCCTCATGCTGTGCAAAACATACAGACCATCTCTGCAGCCAGTTCCAGTCAAGATATATAGAATAGATGGTAAAATTACCAGAACTAAAAGCCTTTCTCTGCCAAGGGGCATTGAGAACACTGAAATGCACAGGGTGAGATAACCCAAACCAGAAAAGCTAAGAACCATACTTATGCTATTCATTAGAAGGGCTGGGACTAGAAAATAGTGTTTTCTGGCTAAGGAGCCTTAGATTTCTTTTAGATGGAAGAGAAGATGATGGTGGGATAGAAATGAAAATGAACTGCTGACAACTGAGAATCAGGTAGAACATGCAGTTGTTTCATCTTTGAGGAATCTACCAAAAGAAAATCAATATATTTTGAATGTTCTCAGCTAATTATACAAATATTTTTCAAAAGCATTCTTAAAACTGAATATATATACACACTACCTGTTGCATTGCAAGTTTCTGCATTAAAAGGCAGTACTTTCACATATTTATCATTAGAACCAGTAGCCAACAACTGTCCACAGGGACTCCAGGCCACACAGTAAATTGATCCTTTATGATGCTTGTTCCTTTTGAAACGAACTACTGGTTGTTTAGGAGTATTATAAGCACTGCAAAAAGAAAACAAGGGAAAAAATTATATGGTATTTGCAATGAAAATTATATAGTTTAAAATGGAAGTGTATTCTTTTCTGTTGTTTTGGATAACATGAAGTAGTACTCTGCACTGAGATGTGATTGAAGACAAGTGAGGATCTTCTATCCCACTTCTTAGTGGAAGAAGAAAGGGCCCCAGTACTGGTTAACTGACATATTTCTAATGCCTTCTGAATTTGTAAAGTTCTAGATGCTGCATTCCCCCTGCAACCGAAAGGAAATAACATAACTGGAGCATAAACTAGGAGATAATTACTGAGGGCAATATTTACTTCCAAGGTGGGGGGGGAAAAGGGAATTTTTCTCCTCCTCCAAGAAAAACAAAGGTGAAACAAAAATGAGGTGCATAATAAATCATAGCCCTTTTTCTTTTGAAGGGATGAAAGCATCAGGAAAACAGTATTTACAGTGCCAGAAATAGCAGCTGGCAGATATGCACTAGTATATCTTATTGTAGCAGTCGTAGATCTCTACTGTCAAGTCTGTCCTTCTGCCAGAAACCGCAGCTCAAAGCACAGTTTGTGCTGGCCTAGCAACTGACATATGCTTTCTTCCCTCACTTTTGCAACAGGAGATGCAGAAGTCAGTTCCAGCACAGTACATACAAAAAAAAAAAAAAAAAAAAAAAAAAAAAAAAAAAAGCCATGTGCTGGCTTTTGTCTTTTTTTTTTTTTTGGTACAGAAATAACACAGAAGTTTTGAGAGAAGTAAGGAAAAGTGGGGTACAAGGAAAGACAAGGCATCTGGACAGTAGAGGAAGAGAACAAAAGCAAGTCAGACAAACTCTTCAGCAGCTCCATTTTACTTTATTGTTTGGACAGTTGAGGTTTCCAAACTAAGCACAGCGCGAAGTATGCACAACAACAAAATAAACGCATGAAACACATTGACCTAAGGCTAGAGGAGGAAGGACAACATGAAACAGGAAAACAAGTGATCGTACAAGCTTTCTTACCTTGGGTCTATGACTTCTGGGTAGGCACATACTCTCAGAGTTTTGGAATTGGAGCCAACGGCATACAAACTCCCGCTGGGATGAAAGGCTACAGCTCTGACAGCTTGCGTGTCTTCTAGAGTATTAATGCAGATGAACTGCTTTTTTGATTTGTCATCCTGTAAAAAAGCACAACAGTTGAATTAGGTTCTTAAGTATAAAATTGGATGTTTATCTGTATTAACGTAGGGCAGTAGCAAATAAATAAGATTTGATTATTGATAGCAACTTCTACAATTCTTGTAGATCCCTGTTCTTTCACAAACAGAAGCACTGTTACCTGCACAACTATTTAGTGATTAATTCTACTTAAAATACTGAAAATTCTACTTTACTAGATCAATTAGTAAACTATTAGCATTGAGGGGCGGACTCAGAAGAAAGAAATGGCAAGGACTTGGTCAAAGGAATTAAAACTGTAATCAGAAAAAGCTTTATGCAAGATGTACATGAGGGATAAAATAAACAAATATTTAGGTAATTTGAGTGTGGTTTTTGCTATAAAGTCTGACATCTGGAGTCCTATGGTCAGTGCCAGGCTTGCCAGTTCAAGAGACACAGATACACTAGAACAAGCCTAGCAAAGGGCCCCAATAAGATAACAGAGAGACTCAAAACCCAGTTCAACGCTGCCCTGAAGTACTTGCTATAATTGACCCTTCTCTCACTCATCAGCAGGGATTTTGGCCTGAGCACACAGAGGTCCTTTCCCATGGTTCTGACGTTATAGGCAATCGAGCATTCAAAATTAATTCAAATGAACATTAATGCCGAAAAGACAGTACATGCTTGAACGTGCTGAGAGCACATACAGCAAGTGACATGGAAATATCTCACCTCATCGCCTCTTGTCCTGGATAGATTTGCTGAAGGGTCTTCCAACTGTGGCTGAGTGACAGAATGATCCGATACACTGTTTTGAGTCGGTGGAAAGTTTAAATTCAAAATAAGGCAGAAAAAGATAAGATAAATATGTTTATGAGGGTATTTTTGGACTAAACTTATAGTTTAGGTCATACTAATTTACATGAACAAGTGTTACAGATGTTTCATTCTTTACCAGTAAACTATTTTAACAAATTAAAATAAGTAAAAATAAAGAGAATAATTTATACATAAATGTGTGTGTATATATATATATATATACACACACACACACACATACACTTTTGTTATGGAATAAAATATGGTAGTTCCTTTCAGATTGGCAACAGTTTTAGATAAAATACATAGAAATCTGGTTGCGAACTCTGTCTTGTCCCGAATTAATTTACTTAATGTGACCTAAGAGGCTTTTAGGAATTGAGTAGAACACAAAGTAAGAGCTGTGCAAGATAAAATAAGAGGAAATATAAGCACACAGCTTTAACTATAGTAATTAGTGGCTCTCGCTCATAATCATTGTTGCCCAGAAAATATCCACAAAGACAAATTTATTTGATAGCTAGAAATAAGTACAAACATCTATCCCCACAGTGCTAGCACTCCCGTCCTAAACAGGCTCAGATAACTTACATTTGATTTGCTTGTACAGGAGACTCTTCAGGAAAGGGTATCTGGTTAGCTGATGCGCGCTTTCGAGGAGTGCTCGTGCTTACATTTTGGCCATCGGCTGTTATCCTCTGACTAGCGTCCAAGGGTGGTGATGTAAAGTTACTTGCTGGGTTGGTAGGTGCATTCCCTTTGCTCCCGTTACACTGCTGGCTGAGCGTCTGCACATCGTTTCCGAGACTGTCCATACCTATGTTTAATTCTCCTAGCTTCTGAATAGATCTAAGGACAACAGAAGATCAACAGTTAATAGGAGAACTTGAAGAGGGATGGGACTGGGTGGAAGGAGAAGCAACAAAACCCCCCAACCTGTTAAGAAACTGTTCAGTAAGGTTCTGCTGCTGGTCAGCTCCATCTTCTTGGTTTACACCTCCTTCCAACAACATTTGCTGGTATAACTGTCGCTGTTGCTCTTTCTGTTCTAAGTGCTGCTGGTACCGTAGTCTTTGTCTATAATATTCCTGAAACTGCTCTGTTGAATCACGAAGCTTGAGAGAGATGAAAATTATCTAGGTTAGATAGTATTTAACCTAAATCCTCATCCTGTGGTTCACTATTTTAATATGAGAATCAAAAGCCCAGCACTCTTCATTTATGAGGAATGCTTTATTTTTTCTTAAAATCAGTTACAATTTACATTTTAAGAAAAGGAAATCACTCCCAGATTGTTATTCACTGCTAAAGCATTCCGGTCTTTGTGTCTAATTCAAGGGGAGACTCCTTTTGCCAAGAAATCTTCTGGAGTATTACTGAACATTAGAAAAAAAGAAAATAAAAGATTGGAACATAATAAGAGAAATGTCCTCTTTGTATTAGGCCACACATTTCATAGGCAAGATCTTTCTTCCTGTTAGCCTTAGCGTGTCTTCGACATAAAAATATTTAAATTATGATTTAGGATTCCTCGACACTAACTTTTTTAAACATTAGCAGTGCAATTGCATTTGTAAGAGGCTATTCCTTAGGTTTCCAAGTAGAATATTGCATCATAAGACCTTTGAAGTTATCTTCAGAAGTCCAGGACACGTTCCAGATCTTTCAAGGACGTGACCTATTCCCCAATCATCAGGTTATGCTCCTATAAACAACTGCTATATTCCAGTCTATCCTTCTTTCAATAACTGATATCGTTTCTTGCAATTGTATCCAATGCTCAAATCCTTTAGTCTTGGTAATAGCAATACTCTACTGAGATCATTGACCATTAAGCATAATAGGCATACTCTATAAAAGACCCCAACACCTAAGCCTAAACACATACTCTATTCCCAATACTCTACTCTGTAAAAATTCTGGCTTCTAAATTCACCCCTTCAGGGAACATGTGGAAATAAAGTTACACAATATAACAAAATCTTAGAGATACATGGAGATGTGAAAATGAAACAGGATGAAGCTGGACATGGGACTACATTTTTTTTCTACTTGTGTATATTAGTCCGGCCAGCACCATCTATGGCACAGTGTTCTTCTCATTCACCCCATAAATTTTGCCTCCAGTTTTCTGCCTTTTGAAGGCTGTTCTGTCCCAGGAGCAACTCAGTCTCTTCTCTCTCTTCCCTTACTCCCAAACCATGTACACAACACTGCAGTAACAGAGTTACGCAGCAAAGTCCTTGACTTCCCTTATGTAATACTTCAGAATGTCTCATTGCCTCATGTGAGTATTTAGAGTCTCCAAGAGAAGAGCTCTGTCAAGACTAGACTGGTCTTCAGTACCATATCGCTGTCATAAGCCAAAACAAAGTTTACTTAAGAAAAAAAATCACAAACTGGAGTTTGCAAACCGAACAAGCCACACAGCATATGTTATTTCACCACCGAAATACTCAGCATAAATATCCAGATAACAGCATAATTCAACATTACCAAATTAATCCACAGATATGTAAAACTGTGGAAAGGGAACAGACTAAGTATCTGTTTTCATTGCTTCCTACTGAACTGTTTTTTCACTTTCCTGTATTGCTGTTCAGGGGAACAGCAGAGCACAGAGGCCACAAACCTCCTTTGAGATCATCTGTTGCTTTTAGAAACTCTGACTCATTCCTGAGTTAGGCTGGCCAAGGCATTACATTTTTCAAGCTTTAACAGCTCTTTCCAGAAGTCTACCAGCACAGGCAGAGGAGGAAACACACACAGCACAACTTAAATTGGACTCTTCTTTCAAATAAGAATCTGAAAACTGTTTTTGCTATTGTACTCTGAATAGGCAAGATATATTTAACTAGGGAATTACTTTATTTTCATTTCTCAGTGTTCTAGACACGAATTATGTCAGAAGGCCTGTGAAATTTTGTTAACATCAAAGCAGCAGGCTAGAGGCTGAATTCTTCATTAAAGCATTAAACATTGCTTAGTCTAACATTCTTAAGCACTGTTTAATCTAACATTGCTAGCTTTGAGTACTGCAGATCATTTTATTAGTACATACAGTAGTTTAGTTACACTGCTGATGTGAGAATATACACTCATCAGCTGTATTATAAAGTCGAAGGACAGCAGAATTTCACCTAATAAAAAGAATAGCTTCTTACAAAAAACAAGATATTTTTACCACAGAAAAAGAGATTTGTCGTGCAAATCGTCCCATTGTCGTGCATGGAGTTCTCAACACAAAAGGCACTAGTTATGAAATGTATTCAGAACAGAGCAGCTCAAAGGACCTCATTATTTTTCACTAAATAACCACTACCTCATTTTTCTCTTGTTTGGCTGATGCTTGATTCTGTGCTCCATTAACTGGTTCATTTTCCGGAACTGAGCTCTGGCACAAAGTCTCACTGCTGATGGGATTCTGTGGCTCCACAGGAGTATCACTGCTTGCAGTAACATGGAAAACAAAAGAAGTTTATATCAAAAAAAAGTAAGACCCCTGATATGTAGAGAAAACAACATTCTTGTGAAAATGTTGATAACTCATGCATGCACACCACTTAAATAACATAAAGCTAAGGAGTCTTAAGAAAATACTTGTACTAGATTAGATAGACATTAAAAAACGCAGTTGGCATGTTTTGTCCTCTTGCTTTCCAGAAAGTGTTATCATTGTCGGATAGCTAAATTCCTGTTTTATACATTTGTTCTTGAAATATGTACCTTTATACAAAGAAATTATTCAAGCTGTCCTATAACTGAGAAAGTTATGTGCATAAAATACTACACAGAATAACATTCAAATCTGTTTTGCTATTCTTATATAATGAATTGTGAAAGAAGTATTTCCACATGAATCTTTTCCAAAATTGCTTTCAGAGGCAGTAAACGTGCAGAACACATTGAAAACCTTGGACTCCTATCTATAGTTTTGTCAGCTTACAAAGTCCTCTTTACTTAGTAACCTTTAAGAGGTTATTTTCAACTTTTTGGGTATCTCTGTACATTAGGATACATAGTTACTTATTTTAGTCAGTAGTTATTTGCTGAATAAATTTTAACAGAAATGGCCTACCTCTGTCATGTGTAATTGGACAAATTTGCCTACAGCTCTGCTTTCTAGCTTCTATCCTTGCAACTACCACCACTGAATTCAGATACACAACCTGAAGTTGGACTTTTTCTGAAAATGTAATGCCTTCTTGAACACTGTCTAGCCCTTTAACCTGATGGAAAGTTTCATATAAGTTGATAATTCTCTAGAAACAGGTTAAGATTTATTAGTCACACTTAAGATTACATGCAAACGCCCAAAGAGTTTGCAAAATAGTGCAACAATTTACCACTTCTTTAATTAGTCCACAAAGTAATACTACTTAATTTTGCAATGTTTTCCAGTATATTAGAACTGAAAAAGAGTAAATACAAAAATACAATATTTTACTTTCAAGAATTAGTTTTAACATTGATCCCTGTGCCAAAATGTTAAGGCTTATATGTACAGATGACAAAATTAATGATTCATTAATACTTTCAAGAAATACTTAAAAAACCCTGAGCCAAACAAAAAAAACAAAACAAGACAAAACATGACTAGGAGTAATTCTGTAAAACCTAACATAAATATTAGCTCCAGTTGTGAAAAGGAGTGGGAGGAAAAATATATACAAAAGAGATTTAAAGGGAATCAATAAGACATAAACAAGGTATCTCCTTTGAAGACATGCATTAATCAAGACACAGCAGCACAAAATGTCCATTATTATAGATGGACATCTATACAGTGGCATTTGTTTCACTTGTTGTTGAGTAGCTACAACTGCTCTTCATCTTAATGCACGAGGATACATGGCTGTAGGGCAAACAGTGTCACCAACTTTGTTCAGCATTAAAGCCCCATAGCTCTAAACATGTCCCATCTGCTGGTCAGTACATGCAAACACAGTGCTAGTGAGACTCCTGGTTCTGCAAGAGCCAAAAAAGCTAGCATTTTCTGGAGAGGCACTGATAAATCAATTACATAGAGAGAGAGGCACTAACTAACCAATGCCAAGCAAAAATATGATCGTGTATTTCTTTTCTCCCTGTAATCTGAGCATTTCTCTCAGAAGGCTTATAGTTAAAAAGAGCAAAATTTGAATAAGCGCTTTAGTTCTTGAGGAAGGATAAAAGTCAATTTTGTAGTAAACCTCATATTAAATAAATTTACAGCATTCAGCATTATCATAACTAACTAGAACTCCTATATATAAAATAAAAATATCAGGATTGTCCAGATATTGTTTGGTAAACAGTAAAAAAAATATTTAAGCTGATGAACTATTTTAGCAATGTAAGTGATAGATTTCCTGCTTTCCCATTTCATTCTGCCCTCAGTGCTTGAAAAGAGCATTTGCACTTTTTTTTGGTATGTGGGTCAAAATAGATGGTGGGTATAAAAAAAACTGACTAAAAATAGTCCTAGTGAAGTCAGTAAAAATTACTGTATTAAATCTGCAGCACTTTATCTATCTCATGGGCTCAAACTAATTATCAGAAATGAAAGAATACAGTAATTATACTTTAGAGCATTTTTTATTTTATGTCAGGATTTCAAATTTCTGCGATTTTTGTAAGAAAGCCCAGAGGCAATCCTTAGGACTTAAGATCAACTCTATGAAGAATTTCCATTCTCAAAGCATAGGGATGGAAAACTCTTTTCTAATGGGTATTAAGTACAACAGAGGTTAAACAATCAAACCGTGTTTCCATCAACCAAGTGACAGAGCACCTGAGAATCCATGAATACAAAACCTAACACAGGGCTAATGTAAAAATAAACCAACAACTTACCGCTCAGGTGACTCTTCAAATATACTATGGCATTCAGTATTCTCAAGCATGAGACTTCGGCTAAGATTCTGTACTCCTGGGTAATGAAAATTGGCAAAGGAGTGCGACATTGGAGAAGTTTTGGTCCCAAGGTCTGTGATTCGCTTATCATGATTTGTTAATCCACACGACAGCCCATCTAAGGCAGGGTTTAAGGAGCGGGTCATGTAGGCATCCGCTGACTGAGGCCGTCTCATTGGAGATGACGGATAAGGAGAGAGTTTGCTGATAAGAGGTGTCAAAAGATCAGCATACGCAGCTTTCGTGGGCTTGAGGAGTTTGTCCACATGAATATTAAGCATTTTTTGTTCAAAAGCACAAGAAAAAACAGTAGCGGGCAGATTCTGCAGCCATGATAATAAGCTAAGGTCCAAGTCATCACACCCATTGCCACACAGGAGATCAATGCCCAGCAGTACTTCACTTTCTGTGATTTCTTCTCCCGTTGCTTTACTCTGACAGAACTCCACACAACATTCATAGAGCAAGCCCTTCATCACAAGCTGAAACAGGCGATTGCTACTTGCTTTAAAGCCAGCCTCGCTCAGCTTCCTATCGGCAGGAATAAACTCGGCAACCATGACACAAGCTTCTTCAAAGCAGTGAACGCGCGCGGTGCTGGGGTTCCAGTCCTTGAACTCCGCGTGGTTGGTCAAGCGAGGCAGCGTGAGCAGCAAGCACAGTTTGCTGTAGTCTTCCTTCGAGGGACAATATTCTTCCAACGCATGTAGGCACTGTACAGCCTCTCGCATCGTAAATTCCAGCTGCAGAAATATTAATGTTGAGTAATTTATAGCACACATTTTTCTACAGTAAAGGTTAGTTGAAGAAAAAGCAGTAGCATTTCCCCAAGACTTTTTCCTTATTGTTTGTATTTTAATTATAACAGCACACACTATAGAGTCAGGAATAATGTTTGTGTGTAAGCAGTTTCAGAGCCAAATTCCTGCACGACTTTTGACTTTCTATCTAAGAGGATCTACATCACTCTCTACTTTCTAGCCATAAGCAACTTAGAACTGTCTTTTATATTTGAGTTTCCTGTTCCTCAATCATGTTTTTAAATTCACCTCAGAAGACCTTCAGATGAACATAAATATTTTAATATTTAATTATAAAATTAATATTTAATATTTATTTTAATAGAAAGCTTGTTGAAAGCTAAAAGCCTGGAACAATGTTAAAAACACATAATTTGCATTTTTTTTAGTTAAAGACTAAAAGCAAAAAAAAAGCAAAAACCCTCCAAACATATTTCCTAGCATGTGTACAAAGCTTGTCATCCACTATTAGCTCAATATGGCAACATATTTGGAAGTGGTCAGCACAAAAAAAAAAGAAGTTGCACAGTTGAATCTGAATCTAGAGTGCATACAGTTGAACTCATTAGATAAAAAGCATACTTTCACCTTGCAACCTTAAATAAAGGCTATTAGTTTTCTCTATACTGTTAAGTGAATACCCTGGAAGATAATACATGGATAATTGGATAGAGAACTATAATTTGGTTTTAAAGACAAACCAACAAACTACCAAAAATAAAATGTCTGAAGAACACTGGGGTTTTTGTTTCAAATTCCACAAAGCTTTTGTGCTAGCAATCTAGGATTCCCATGTGATGAACACAAATAGAAAACAGCTCACAACCTGCAAGCCTTTTCATGCCGCAGACCGAGTTAACAATCAAGTCTTTTCCATAACAAAAAGCCAAAAGCACAACTCCTGCTGTTTGCACATTTAAGTAAGTCCTTTATGACCACATCTGTTCCCTCCAAAGAAACAGAAGTCAGCATTCTTTATCAACTGGAGAGACAGAAATGTTTCACCTTAGTTCAAATGAAAATCTATACTTGCACCTGATCATGACAGGTGCAATTCTGAGGTTTACTTCTGTGCCCCTCTGAAGAAAAAAAAAAAAAAAAAAAATCACTAGCCTTTAACATTATGGGCTGAAACAAATTTCAGGATCATGAAGATGCCCTGTGGCCACTAGCCTATGTTGCTAAGTTTCAAACAACCTTCTGTGTGCAACTTCACATGACATCTGGTTCACACTCATTTCCAAATGAGATGTTATTCTTTCTAAACTGCTTGGTAATAGCCAAAATGCTTGCGAGATTCCATTACACCTTTAATTAGAGTATCTCAGAGGCTTCTGGCCAAAAATTCCCCAAACAAAGAAAATCTTACATGCTGAGGCTCATCTGCTGCTGACATGGCGTTGTTTACGCATAAGGCTTCCAAGAACTTCTGCTTCATTATAATGTAACGAAATCTGCAGATATGAAGTGAAAAATAAGACTGATTGATTCAGTAGTCAAATATTCTTGGAAAGATAAGCAGCACGCTAGTTTTTGTGTTAGGCACACAAGCTGCAGTAACAAAGAGCCCTAATGTTAAAATTTAAGAAACTAGAGGCAATAGCAGCGCTTTTACCAGGAAAAAAAATTTTCAATTATTGCTTTCAGAAATATTGCTAAAAATATTAGAAGGCTCATAAAAGAAAACACATAGCAAGTTATTCTTAAATACTGGGCTACTTAGTCACATTTCTGTTTATATGAGCAATAAAAAATTCATGTTATCCTAAATGCATGGCAAATGAAAATTCATTACAGATTCATTGTATAAATTTTTCATAGATGAGACATAAAAGGCACACATTAAGAACTCCAAACAGGGTCAAGAAAATGCGGAAAAAAAAAAATTTACAAGTTTTGCTTCTAAATGAACTGCTTACATACGCAGTAGTTAAAAATACCCTTTTTTTTTTTTTTTCTCCCACAACAGCTCACAAAGAAAATGAATTCTGACATACATTCTATTTTACCTTTTTTTGTCGAATTTTTCCATACATTCAAGAGGCTGAATAAACTGGAGAACCTCATCCCACTGACCATCAAGAATCAACTGCCTATTAAAAGAGAAACTCATTCTTAGCTTCCCTGGAGAGAAACATTTTTCTTCTCTCTAAACAAGTACAAACAGGCATTTGGAATATACAACAGATTAACCTGCTTTGAAAAGTTAATCTTAAAGTTTTAAGGACATCAGAAAGGACAAAACAGTCTTGAGTTTCCTGCTTTATCTATCTATCTATCTAAAATATATATCTATATATTTTTAAAGTCTTTCTTACAAGAGGAAGAATGAAATGTATTGATTCAGTAAAGACAACTTAAAGAAGGAAAGCAAACCTGAAAGTATAGATAGCTCTATAGGGAACAGCTATCACTGAACTACTGGAACTATTTTATAAATATCAACTAGGTATGATTTTGAAATGCAGAGTACATTTTGTGGAAAAGCTTTGGAGACCACACAACCTAAATCTTTGTATTTAAATACTGTTGAAATATTGACTGTTTTAGTAGTCACTGATCTACACACTCCACAGCACAAGGTGAGCAGATGCAACAGATCGCTGCTATGAGAACAAAGATTTTGTTCTCCCCTCCTATTCCAGCTCACATGTTTTCTTCCTGACTTATCTTGGGCTGACACTAGCACTTTAAGACCCCTCCACTTTACTCTGTGAACATGCTTGCCAAAAAGCACACAAACAAAAAATACCTAACTCCTAACTTCTCTTTATGCACAAGTGTCTTCATTAAATTCTGAACTGGAACTAGAAATAGGGATGGACCATGTAACTGGAGGCAGGAAGAAGCAGAGCAGGATGAGAGTATAAGATCTTCTCTTTTAGAGACACTCAGCTGCGCATGAAAACATAATCCAACTGCATGGGTTCATGGCATTAAGCACTGGATAAAGAGGCCTTACCTTAGAAAAAGCATGTCATCTGAAAAGAGACCATTAATCACCCCACTTTCTTTCTCAAGTGCCAGCATACTGATATGAAGTTTCCTTGAGTTCAGAAAATCTAGAATTAATTTAATTATTTCTGCTTCTTTAACATTCACTGTTTCTTCAGCTGTCATGATGGCAGTCTAGAAAGAAATAGAAAACAAACCACCTATGGTCAGTATCTTACTTAATGCTTGGTTAAAAATAACTAAATAATGTTTTTACAGAACGGAATATTGTAGCATTACAAAAGTCAAACAGTCAAAGTCAGAAATTTAGAAGTTTAATTTTGTGACCTGTTGATTATGAAGTCATAATTAAAACACACAATTTCTGTTGGCATGTTTTATAGGGAATCCAAGGCTGCAATTCCAGGAAAGCCTAAGTCCTTTTAACCACTGGCTGCTGGAGTCACGTCTGTTCACCTTCCTCAGGCTGCGTGTTCCTGTCTCTTCATTAGCACTAAATACATTTTCCATTGGGCTATTTTTTCTACCATAAATGCACCAAAATATCCCAATGTTTTAGTGATCTCTCAAGACAGCAGAAAGGCAAAGTGGGAACAAACAGGTGCCAAAGGGACAGGCCACAGCCTTGACAGTAGCATAAAAGAATAGAAAAAGATGACAAAATGAATGACGACTCTCAGCAGGAAGCAATACCCCAGAAACAAGATACAGCAAAATAAAACATCGATGACAAAGCATTCAAAAACAAAGGAGATGACCCATACAAAGCAAAACATTCACTGGGAGAAGTTGTACTTACTCTAGTGCCTCCTCCTTTTAATTAAAAAAGGAAAACACTTCTTTATTATCTCAATTTCCCGTTTACTTGTGTGAAAAGCTAGCAACTAAGAAACTGACACTGAGTTGAAGGGAATGCAGCTCCCCAAAACTCTGAAGAGACAATGCAACCTCTGGATACTTCCAATTTGAAAAAATAGGAATACATTAACCATATATATATTTTTTTGTTTGACAAGAAAAGAAAATGGTAATAAGAAATCAAAGAATAGATGTAATAAGTCTGAATAACCAAAAAAAATTCATAAGGGATTAATAAGTAGATTAAACATTTAGCAGATACAAAGGGAAAAGAAACACATGTTCATAATAACCTATGCTACTGAACTTCAACGGAGAGCACAAGACATTAGTAGGTTTTTCTGTATTACAGCATCTAAAACACCAATTTTTCCATCTTCCTCATTTAGTGGCATGCCAACTTTCCCCAAGTAATTTTTTCCCCAAACACTTGGGTAGAAAAGCATTCAATCGACAGCCCATTTTTTTTGGTCTTATTTGGAACGACACGGACCTAGTTGTGCCACATGAAATGGCCCACACCACCCTACACACTCCAAGATTGTGTTAGAATTAAATATTTATATATTGTATTGATTCAAATAGTGAGTATAATATTCAGTATTTTGTTTAAGAATACACTTAAGAGTAACTATATTAAGTAAAAGATTTAGCAACTGCTAGAAGTGGTTAGCTTAGACGTGCCGTTATAGCTTTTGAGCTTTTAAATATACTGGTAGCTCATAAGTTAACAATGAGCACAAAATATTTAGTGCTCATGGCTGTCAGAGCAGCATTCCCCTTGGACAAGGGTTCTAAGCGAGCGGTAAGCCTACTAAATAAGCTTTTCATTCAACTGAAGACTTTCCAGAATGATAAGCTCAGATTTCTCTCATTAGCATGATCCTGTCAAAATAATAAGCAGCACTAACAGTATAATGAAATCGTAAATATACATAAATTTACATATAACATCTTATGAAATATATCAGTTTCTGACATTTGGTGATATATAAAAAAAAAAAGAGAGAACAGCAGAAAACTGTAGATTAGAGCTCGAGCTGCATCTTTGGCCCATCCTACTATATTGCTTTCTGCCAGCACATATGGCACATAACGTCATGATCTGATCAGCTCAAGCACTAATACTCAAGAATAACTGAAGCATAGCATTAGCTTCAGATATAAATAAAAACAAATGAAAATAAGAGCTTAAAATTTCCGGTGTCTTCTACCGATTACATTTTTTGTTGCAGCCTTTTCTCCCTTATCGGGCTTTTTGCAACTGTTTCTCCAGACCTGCCATCCTCCCTTCTGCCAGACACACCCTCCTACCAATCTTTCCCCTATTCATTTTCCTCCTAATAAGCTCACCTCCAGAAAAACTTTCTTCCCATTAAGCAGAGAAAAGGAACGTTAGGTTTAGCTATGTCTCTGTCACTGCGGCTGCAAGCTCTTTGAAACACAGGCTCTCTGTTCCCATATTTTCCATTACACAGAGAGGTTGATTTATGGCCTGTTCTTAGCACCAAAATGTGAATAAGAACAGGATAAAACAAGAATCCTCCCACAGCCTGTTTTAAGAAATAAATATACTGTTAGGTATGTAAAGCTACTGTTACATGAGGAATGTTTATAAACCCGAAGCGATTTGTGAAGTTTTCCCTCTATGTTACCTTAAAAAATAATAGGAAAATATATATTCATAAAACATATGTATATGAATATATGTATTCATATTATAAAAAGTTAAAGTAAACCCTCATATCCTGGAATATCAATAAATCCTGAAAATCTGAATAAATTCTGAAATGTTTTATCTGAATAAAAACATCTGCAAATAGCATACAGACTTGGGCAAGGAGTTTCAACCTCTTACTAGCCCAAAAATACAAGCCAGAAGAATGATATCTCAAATCTAAAGGGTCATAATCCCAGAGACTGGGAATATGTTCAGAGGGAGAAGTAACGCCTGACCAAAAGTCATGGCTAGCCAACTTTAATGGCACTTGCAATGCACGCCTATATTCTCATTACATGGGTAAATTATTCTGCAGGGAAAAAAAACAAAAAAAACCCACTACTGTGAAGAAGTAATGCATATTTAAAGAACTGACTGCTTTGCATAAAATATTACGCTGGCTTTCTAGCCTGCCTCAGAGTAGATTTGGAACCGGTTCTGGGTAGGCCGAGGTGCAGACCCCACAGGAAAATCATTATCAAGTAGCTACATTTCTAAGGTGTCCTCAGTATCTGCAGTTGTTCTATGTCAAAATGAAGGAGAAAAAATAATATATATATACAGAACCGATGGGCCAAGATTCTACACACTCAGCTCTGACAATACCTAGTGGCACCTGCTGACAACCATTTCACAGGGAGGGACTACACGATCTATTAGTTCAATTAGCAGCATTACAAGTATTAAGCGCTTAACAGAAGAGCTTGGCCAAACTTGCCGCACTAAACCTGCCGGTTCAAACCATTTTCTGCCCTGACAGATGGGAGCCAAATGCCCTCTAACACACCGTCCTTCCCCACACGAATCCTTCGCTGATTTGCTCCTACGATCACCATTTCTCAGTTAATTAAAATTATTATTAAAAAAAAAAAAAAAAAAAAAAAACAATCACTGCTGGATCAAACGCACCGGGATAGCCCTGACCCCGCCGCGGGCCCGCCGGCTCCGCACACGCCTGCTAGCGAGCGCCCTGCGCAACGGTGCCCAGCGGGTGACACGGAGCCGCGGCAGGCTCGCAGGCTCGGGCGATGAACAACCCCCCCGACGGGGCCGCGCTCGCGGGGGGCGCGGCGACCCTCACTCAGCCGCGGAGCTGCGGCCCTCAGGCCCCGGCGAGGGGCGAACGGGCGAACGGGCGGCGGCGGCGGCACAACAAAGGCGGGCGGCTCCGGGCGCGGCGGGCCCC
>JAWLRI010000779.1:148024-183309 GCA_034781795.1 Crypturellus tataupa
GCCGCGCTGCCTGCTCGGAGCGCCGCGGGGAGGGGCGGGGCCGTTGGCGGCCGTTGGGCGTCGCCGCCGCCGCGTCCCGTCAGTGAGACTCGTCCCCCGTGCGGCCGCTCTGGTGACGAACGGTAGGGAATCGCCTGTAAATAATTCAGCGGCCCAAAACAAAGGGGCCCCGGGTGCCGTGTGCTGCCCGGCTGCCACTTCGGCCTCCTCGGCAGCGTCTTCGTGGCGGGTTTGTTCAGCCGAGTGAGTTCCCGCAGAAAGTGTGTGTCCATCGCCTTGTACTAGCTTAAATATCACTTAAGGTACCGGAAACAAATAGCTGATGAATAAAAGATGCCCTTCTTCCCCTTGCGATGGCTGCCACGTTCCCATCATGTGCTGCTGCCATCTTCTATCCAGACTTCAGGCCCACCTTGGGTTTCATTTCTTTGAGTGTGGTCTTGCTGTGCCACAGGCAGTAGTTATGCTTGGAAACAGTCGAGGCAGAGCAACTACTGCTTCAGACTGCTGGAAATTACACAATTGTTTTTAATAGAAGTGCTACTTTGATACTAAACATCCATATTTTTATAAATCTGACGTTCTGCTTTCCTGTTATCCCAATATAGCTGTGAGATGAAATGCAGAAAAATCACATTAAAATGCTCATACAGCATTTGGGGGAAATGACAATGCACACACGTCAGCCACAAAATACTGCATCGGCAAGGACACTTTGCCTTTCTAGATCTGATCATTGTGGAGCTCGTGTCAATGTTCTGATAATGTAGCAGAGACCAGGTTTTTATTTTGAAATTTTGTGTGTGTTTGTGTGTGTCCGTGGCAGAGCAGTGTGTACCAGAGGTCCAGGGAAGGCTGTCCAAGATCTAGATGAGGTTGAACTGGATTCTCTGTAGCAACCCCCTTGGAGCTTTTAAGAAGGACACGTCTCCCCTATGGCAGAGGTATGGAAGCACAGCTAGTGTTCCTCCATGTGCCTGCCTGGCCGGCCACATCGAGCCCTCCTGCATTGCTCTCGAATTTCTGACAAGGACGGGTTTTAAAGATCTTGCAGGTGGCCACAGACAACGTCAACAGGGTTGGATTCATTCTTAGAATCATTCCCCTTGTGCTAACCTTGCACAAGATCTGCCAGTGCAGTCCAGCGAGTTCTGTGCTGCAATGCTGTGTTGACACCATAAAAATGGGCCGAGTGATTATTGCAGAGCCACTCAAATCTTTCCATTTTATGATTACATGATGCTGTTGTAAAAAGTTGCAAAAAAAAACCAAACAAACTTCTAATTATTTAAAACTTCTGGAGACAGTTTTCACTTATTCCAAGAAAGGGTTGCCAGAACGTTGAGATAACAATTCAGCAAGAGTCAAATTTGCTTACATCATCTACAAGGATTAGACACTTATTTATGCCAGCATCATAGCCCCAGTTTCAGGTAGCTTAAACAATAAAAATACTGAGCAAGACTATAATCTGGTTTCAGGTCATTTAAATAATTGCAGGCTTGTAGGTTCTTGCCAGATCTTGCTATACAGAGATTTAGATCAGTGATGATGTAGAAAGGATAAGACACGGCTGTCTTGATGGAAAGCTTCATATTAGCTTTTAGTCTTTATGCAAAACTCCATCAACAGATTGAGAGCGACATAAAATGTATATAGGTATTACTTTGCATTTGCCTCCATAAAATTCATGTACCTTTCTCATAAAACTTTGATGTATCTTACATGAAAAAAAAATACTTATCTTTCTTAATAAATCCATCAAAGAATAATAAATTACTTACTCTTAAGCCCTTTTTACCTCCAGTTGCTGCTTTGTGCAAATGAGTAAGTCTGAAGGGATGTTTGGCACCCAAATGCATGTATGTATGGACCTACATACATAACACAACTTTTTTCTAAATGGACTAGTTTTCTTTAAAAATATTGCTTGTGAAAGAACAAAGATGTTATGCACATTTGAAGTACTAAATTCTTCTGACACCCAGACCTGAAATATATATAATACATTTTTTTAATTAAGTAGAATATAATGTTTGAAGAGTGTGGACAGCTAAAGGCCAGCTGTCAGCTGGAAAGGACTGTGGCTCCCAAAGTTCATTTTTATAGCCATGACTCTCCAAACTGCCTCAGAATGAACTGACTCAGTTCATTCAGTAAAATAGTAACAAAGTGGTAAATAAATGCTAATTTCCTATTTGGAAAGATATAAGCAGGTGAAGGTTTAGCTCTTGCAAAGCCGTATTTTCTTTTTCTTTAAGATGATGGGAAAAGGCATCTGAAGTGTACACCTGAGCAGCACATCTGGATTCAAGCAACAAAGCTATTTTCTACATCCCCTTTTCATGCTGCTTGATCCAAGACTTTATGTTCCAAGGGTAACTGAGATTATTATTCTGCAGTTATTAGAACAAGATCTCTACACTGCTGGATGACACAGCAGGACAAATTTTGTTTCACAAATTCTGTACAGATTTAGACACATAATACAGTCATAGCCTGTTAAAGTAAACAGGGCATGATCTGGAGGTTGTTGGTGCAATGTTACTTGCAGAAGAACAAAAGAAATAAAATCTGTTTTAAAACCTCTGTATACGAAGTCTGTTTTTTAGATTTAAATTTTGAGTTACGACTTGACACTGAAAAAAATAGCTGTACCGAGTGCAATTTCTGTTCATGTTCCAGCATTATTCCAGACTGGTGTCAGTCTGGTTGCGATGTGCTACATGGTACTGACTGATCTGGCACTTTTAGAGGAAAAGGGAAGGCTGTTAATTTTCAACTCAGTACTAAAAGCCCTAATGCCAGAGGTGCTGTAGTACTGATCCTGCCCTTTGAGTAGCTTTAAACTTCGGTGATCTCTGTGCTAGCCCAAGAATTCATTCTGGCTGCTGGTACTGCAATGATGCCATGTCCTCTTGCTCTGCAACCTGGCAGGACAATGCAGAAGTCCAAGAGAAGCATAAATCAGACAGAGAAAAATGCATATCTGGAAGAAAGACCTTTTTTTTTGGATACTGCTTTTGTTCAAAATTGCATCACAATTTATTCCACAAAAGGCCTTTTCTTTATTAGTTATTAAAGATAACAGTCCATCTAGAAAACCTGCCCATCTGAAGAAATCTTTTTACACTGATATGTATTGTATGTGGCAGCATGACAATGGAAATAAACCCAAGTTCAGGAGTTTATCAGCTGCCTTGCAGCTGTGAAACTCACTTTTGAAAAGAAAAGGGTAACTATTTTGCCTTTAAGGAGGAAATGTGAAGCCCAGTTCTTTAATTGTCTACACTTGATATATCAAAAAAGCTAAATTCTCTGGGAAAGAGGGTAATACAAAGACAATAGGGAACCAAAAGAGAAATAAAAAAATCTGTGCATTCCCTAAAATTGCCGCAATATAGCAAGGGGAAAAAAAAAAAACTTTTAAATATATAGCTAAGTTTTTTTAAAATTTCTATTTACATTTAGATGAAAACAAGAGAACAAATTAGGTACTTTTTGGTGCCATGCTTTTATTTAAATGAAAGGAAGAATCTACACTGTACCACATAAGCAGCAATGACAATATTTTACAGCACATCATTTGAAAAAATATGGAAGCTATGCTCCATAGAAGTGGACAAGTAAGCACACAATACACTGTACATTTTTTAACAGTGCCCATTAAATCATAATTAAATAGCTGAATTTGGCTTTAAACAGCCAAATAATAAAAACTAACAGTCATACAAAAAAAAATCAGTAGCTATCATGACTGTTAGAATCTGAAATTTTGCTCCAAAAACTAGGATGAAAGTTTGGCAATTCAGTTGTAGCAACAATAATAATACCCCTGATGAAAGCACCAGTGTGTTCTGATAAGGTCAGTGATAAATACTGGCCTTTATGGAAAGCTCTTTTTTTTTTTTTTTTACTCTTTTTTTTTTTTTTCTTTTTTAAACATGATCTCAACCAAAGATCCACTGTAAATAGAAAATTTGCAGGCTTAAAAAGGAAAAGTGTATATAGTTTTACTTTTCCTGCATTCAGTAAAACTTTATACTGCGAGCAATGAACTTGGACTGCATTGTTCACATTCCACTTTTCAACACTGCACAGCTCTTTAGCCTGTTGACAAATATAAATTTCATGATACATTCAGATACAGTTAAAATGATTCAAAGAAATTCTCCATCCTGTATTTAAGTTCACTTTGATTACATGTGTGTCTTCATGGTGTTGCAAATCATCAGTTATATCACAGCACAGCATTTAGAAAGAAAAAGCCTCCCATGATAAAACTCTGTTCACTGTATGTGCATCCGTTGATCCCAACCTTCTGCTTTCTTGAACCACTGCATATTATACACAATTTCATATGGTTATTCAAGATATTCCTACAACCGTATTTGCAAGGAGCTGTCTAACAGGCAGAATGTGCAAACCCTCTTTCCCCCTTTTATAATAATATTTATATACTATATACACAATATGTATACACTTGAAATATAAGAGTTACATATCCTGGTCATATAAATGCAATCAGTAGGAATAAGCTAACCACAAATATTTTTGAGCCAAATAAATTTTAAAAATTTATTTTAAACTGTTTTTTCTTTTTTTTTTCTTTTTTTTTTTTTTTTTTTTACAGTTTTAACAAATATACATAAATATAACATAAATTACAATAAAATTGACAGGATTTTTTTGAGAAAATGTTTCTAACTCAGATGCATTGATGCCTAAGGCCTTATAATAATTTTAAAAAGTACTGTTCTAAACTGTTTAATGACATCTCATTCCTGTGCATCTTTATGTAACTAAATGAGCACATCATAGTAGTGAGGCTTTATTTCTCTCAAAGCAGTTTAATGAGAGAAATTTGAGCATAGCTTTAGTCTCTACTCCCCACGAAGCAGAACGGACTAGATACTTATAGTACAATACTGTCTTATGTTTATGTAGTTGTCACAACAGCAAAACAGAACAGAATCACAAAGCATTCAAGTCTTTTCCTGAGAATGAGATTTTTTCCCCCAACTAATCCTCTGTTGTACATCGACAAAATAGCTACAGATTTAGGGGAGGTTTCAAGTTTTAGCTTTGTTTTTTCTTTTTTTCTCTCAGAACAGTGCTGTGTGTTAAAAGCAAATTAGAAAAAAAAAACACTGAAACAGAATAGTGATCTATAAAATAATAAAACACTGTTTTGGAATAAAATGCAGCCCTTTGTAAATAATACTGAAATACGCTCCAAGTGTATTTTTGTAAATGGTTATATTTTTTTGAAATGTCATTCAGGCTTTTTGCCACATGTATTTTAAACTAACAAGCATCACAAGACATCATCTGTTACAGTGCGTCAAGGAAATCATTTACTTAGACCTACAGAAATCTTTTATCAGATGTCTATTCCCTGGAAAATTGCTTTAGTCTGAGATGGCAGATCTGAAGGCAGAAGAACAGAGCGCGGCCTAGATCTTAAAATCAATGGGAATTACAGACAACTTCCGAAAGGTCTATGACTTAGTGAATTATGTGATTCTTCTCTATTTTTAGTGTTCTGTCAGGCAGGCATCAGGGATCTAGCTCTGAAAGTTTTAGTGTTTCTATTCCTTCTGTAGCGAAGCAGGAAGTCACCGTAAATTCACCGCAAAATAACACATAGCTGCTTAAACTCTTTGAAGAGGTCTAATAAGTATTTTTTACTTTGTATTTTAATGGAATTATGAGCCAGCACATGGTCAATCATTACATTCCAGATGGTAACTTATTGAACAGGAATAACTCCATCATTTAACTATACTCTGAGTTGTTAATTCATTTGAGGGATACTTCTCACTAGACAACCCAAAGATTTTTACTTTACCGGTTAGTCTATAGTCTAATCGAAATGGAATTAGAAATATTCAGGGAATGAATCTTGATTTTACTACAGCATAACATAGGGATTTTGCAGAAGAGTCCTTCAGCTGTTCTGCAGTGACATATAACTTACCATTTAGTCTTCTCCGTAAGAGTCAATCTGTAAAGTTCAATGGTGTCGAGGATATTAAGTGTTTCTTTAGTGAAAAAAAAAATATTTCAAGACAAGCACAAGTACAAACGTATAAGGCAACAGATGTAAAAAAAACGTAGTTTGAGTCACTAAAGATGAACATTCAGTGCTTCAGTGTATCTAATCAAAATACAGAGCAAATATACTCTATATATTGTATTAGCACATAAAAATCTCCACACAAGTCAAACATTTCCAAAATCACTTGTAAGTATCACCTAAGCCATAATCTTCTGTACTCCTAAATAATGTGTTTACATTCCAGTTGGGCATGATAATACAACTTGGTGTCCAGTTTTAAGAGTCTCGTTGGCAACTAGAAATCTATTTTCTATAGGCAGTAAAGATGAAGTGCAAGTTTATCGTAGTTGAAGCCAAAATTGTTCCCATTTACTATGCCTTGGTGGGTAAAAGTTTCTTAGGCGTTACTGGTCTCTTGGTTTGCCACAAATGGCTGTGAATGGTAATCGCGTCGACACTTGCAGACAAAGTTTTAGCAGGTATGTGGCTAAACTGCTTCCTGTCAGAGTTGTATTTATAAAGTCCTTCTATCATTTTCTTCGTGATAGATTTGGGACCTATCCCTGTCAATTTACTGATTTCTTCAGTATCAGGGCAGTATGTGTATAAAGATCTGAACTGGCAGCCTGAATCCCGGAACAGAATTAAGAAATTATTGGCATCGGATTTTTCCATTTCCTTGAAAAGAAAGAGAGAAAGAAAAGATTCACAATATGAATTTTGCATTGCAGTTAGAAAGCATTCAAAGTTTTTGAATTTTCATTTTGATTTCTTTTTTCTATCAGAGCTGGTAAGTATACCCAACATTTTTCATTAGAAGACTTTATTTTCATCATTACCATTTGCTCCGCGTCATCTGTTTGAATTCTGACACAGAAGGCATCTTTCTCAGGCAAAACATTATTCAGATAATTTCAGCTATCCCTAAGGACTAGACATCCTAAAGTACTTCTTTTCTTTGCTCACATTACGAGTGTTACAGTCATTTTATCAAACAAGTCTAATACTCTGTTTTGTAACAGAACTTTAGACATGCCTGGATGTCTAAAAAATCCTCTAGTTTATGATCCTCCAGGGTTTTCTGTCATCTCTGATTCCTTTCAGGTTTAGTCAAACTGTAAAGACAGCTGAAGTGTATTAAGTAAAGGTTCTATATAAGGTGAAATCTTAAAAGATTTCTGTTCCATCCCTATGCAGCTTCTATGGGACACATGCACTGAACATATAAAACTTCAGGCAAGTGAAGATGCTACATCCTAGAGTTAAGCACGACCTTTTTACAGCTGTTCTTTCCTGTGGTTTCTGGGGGTTTTTATGTTCCCACTCACTGGACCTGAAAAGAGTCTCTGTGCCTCATTTGTCATTTCTGGAAAGCACCTGGAGAGAAAGGCAGCAGCATCCTGACACAAAGCCAGAGGAATGAGAACAGGCAAAAGGGCAGAAATACTGTCATGAAATTGGCTCCAGAAAAGGAATTAAATACATGTCCTAAACACCTCTGTTCTTCTTTGACCTATTTAACCAGTCAAATTTGTCTCAGATGATGAAAGAAACAGTCCCCTTTCTCATCCTCAAGCTCCTGCCTATTCCTTTTGCATGTTCTAACTCTTAAAACATTTGTACCACGTAGCAGCATAAAAGAAAAGGCTGGAAATCTCCTTTTGGGGCAGTAAGTCCAGAATAAGAATTCTGCTGTTAGTAAACAGCAGAAAAGCGTGAGGTATGCATTTCTGTTCATAAACACAGAGCACAGCAGCCTGCTACTAGGATCTTTTTCAGTTCAAATGAACACAACTTTGTGGACAAATTATAAAAATCTTCATGTTGAAGTTGCCATATTAAGCAGGGAGTAACTATCATTTAACATGTCTGTCAATTCAGCTTCCTGAGCTGTGACCATAATGTGATAACCGTGTTTCTAGAGTACTGATAAATCTTTCAATCCACAGAGGTAACAGAGGTTACTCAAGCCTTTTAGTAAGAGGTAACAATCTGAGAAGAAGATTCATTTCAATATTTCCATTTACACTTACATGCCTTTCTAGTATCTTAGAAAACGTGGTTTAATTTAAGCATTTATGCTTTTAGGAAAAATACTCTTTACCTCCAATATCTTCTTCTTTTGACCTTCATTTACTTTTCCAGCCAAGCAGCAATGTGCCAGGGCATTCTGAATTATATATTTATTGGATTTAGCACTGGGTTCTTTGAAGAGCTTTGGTCCTATGGAGGAGGAATGTCAGATTAATTAAATAAATCAACAGAGAGCGATTTTAATTCCTGTGAAGCACTTTGCATGCATTAAGATATAAAAACAGGTATTAAATAGACTTAAGCTAGAAACCACAAGTTTCACAGACAAGTGAAATGTCCCTCCTTTGTTATTTCTGTATCAAATGATTAGACCTAAATTTATTTCACTGTAATGGTCAACAAGGAAACCTCAGCTCCTTTCATTATCAAATTACAATTATCGGACAGTCTTGCTAAACACAGCTCAGCTCACAGAACCCTTTCTGTCAACAGCAAGATGTTCTGTGTTTCTAAAATAAAGAAGATAACATATGCTTGTGTCAGCACCTTGGTGGAGAGACAGGTTGGGGGGAAGGCACCTCAACACCAATTCTGAACTTTAGAAAGGAGCAAAACATATAATTTTAAATTTATTCAATAATCGTTTGTGACTCAAATTCCTGATGCTTTGGGAAATAAGGCTAGAATGAACAAAAAGAAGCTGCATGAAATCTCATAGACAATGTGAAGACATTAAAAACCATAAAAAACCTTCTGTTGAATTCCTAAGAATTGCATATTGCCCCATTTAAAAATAAACACCACAAAATAATGCAGGCCCATCAATCAAAGCAATCTCCCTACTTTTTTTTTTCTAATTCTTTTCTAAATTGAGATTAAATTTCAACTCTTCTTGCTTTGCTAAAGAGAATACTGAAATACAAAGATTTACTTGGGAGCCTGTTTGCTGTTTTGCAGCCTAACTGCAGTTTATCCTGGCTATTTCACATACAACATAGATTCACCTACCACAAATACCACTGATAAGTACTTTTATTTTGGATATCAAATTTTAAAGTTGTATTACTAACATATGCATTAGAGGAGACAAACTTTACATTTCTAATGAAACTCTCAATCTTTAGGCATCCAGCTACTGATAGATGGAAACTTTTCACGTGCAGAGCCACCAAGAGCAGGTACTCTTTGGAAATCTCTTGTCACCAACCTGTGTATTCCGTAGCAGAGGCAACCGAAGATGTTGTAGACGCATTCTCCCAGTCCTTTTCCCCATTGCGACTACCACAGCGACTTGGAGACAAGAACCCTTCCACAGATTCAGACCTAAACATCAATTTGAGAATCTACTTTAAAAATTCACATTTTCTTCAGAAGAGAAATCTTCTAACATTAAAAGAGAGCACAACGTATTTAAGTGGTACATCGTGATCTGAATTGCGGACTGCAAATTTGAATGCACAATATTTACAGAAGTTTAGGGGTAACAGTTCATCTTCTGTATACAGCATTTTGTATGATGCCAGAAGCTACTTAGATGAGCCCAGTGTCAATAATTTTTGATCTATATCTGATGGAAAGAATCTTAACAATGCATATTAGTCAAATTCTCATCTTAAAATGGAAGCTTTCCTGAATGTGAAATGAGGAAGAAAGTGATGTAATGATGACATTTCTTTGCACACCCAAGTAACTTCCAGAAAAATCAGCAATAGCTGGAAGTTCCATTTATAGTATATTCTACCTTTTCCGTGTCACTGAAATTCACTCAGTATGATCACGAAAAAAGAAATTCTCACATCAGGAAAGGGCAAAAGTGCAGGTTTGGAAATACACAGAAAATTCTTCCTACTTTTTTTAATCTCAGCATTTTCAGTTAATTTATAATGTATTTTTTTAAAATAAATCCTCCTATTAATCACAACCGATCATTTTAAATTATGTCAAGATGTATGAGTATATTTGAATCATTTTATTAGTTTTGAAAGTAATAACTAGAAAGTTGGCTCTCAAAATACCAAAGAAACTGAAAGGCCAATTGGAAACTGCGGCAGGGCTGTCATAATTCATGGATCATAGCAAACATGAAAACATCCCGTGTGATACAGAAACATATAATGCTCCTAATCAAATCCCTCTTCCCTTTTTTAAAGAAGAATTAGTATTTCTCTGAAAATATTTAAGAAATTAAATGGAAATGATCATTGTTTTCCTCTGAATTACAATATAAATTTTGTATAGATAAAGAACATTTTTTTTGTCTTTTTTATATAATTTATTGTGTTTTATTGCTATTGCAGTTAACATAATCTTACATTCAGGTATAAAATAATCAAATTCATCTGTTAGGATTAGGCCAAAGTCCTAGTAAACACTTCACGGTTTCCTGAACCACTGCTTCAGGGGGAAAAAAATAATGAAATAACAGCAAAAAAGCTGCTATGTTAAATAACAGAAAAACAAGTTAGGTAGCTGCATTCAGGTGTTAATAAAATACCAACAAGATGAGACCTAAATGCAAGCAGGCAAATTAAAGAGTCTATGTGAACAGCATTTTGTTCTGACCTCATTTATAGCTGTCCAACTGGTTTACCCAGTGGAATTTGTGAAACAAATGACTGTGGCTCAGTTCCTAATGCCTTACAGTGGAAACAACCAATGTCTCAGATCAGGAAAACTTACTTCTTCTTGGGAGTACAAAACATATACCTCACCTCTTTTAAAATTCATGCTAGCTTTAGGTACATGATTAGCAAATATTATTAAGTTAAATGTATCCTGTGGATTTACCTTGGTGTTCTCTTGCCTGACTGCACACTCTCATTGTCCCCTGTATTCAGCGATGCCAAGGAAAGACTAGATACTGAAAAGACACGATAAAGCTGTGAACCTGGATAAAAACAAAGTTAAAGTTTATAAAAACCTATGCGAGTGGCAGAGTCTGTTCACTAGCCCCAACACCAGCATCAGAGAGTTGGTAAGAGCTTTTACATGAGACTGTCGTATATGATATGCCTGCATGCATATGTGGTGCATTTCACTTGCAGACACCCAGCCAATTAAACAAATGCAGCAAGCTGGGATAGTCTGGGGCTAAGCATTAATGTGAGGCACGGACACCGAAATATGGGCACTATGCAAATCAAAGAATGCAAACAAAGTTTAAAAGCCCCCATAAAGCACAACTAATTATAAGGGACTTAATTTAAAGCTTGGAACAGATTCTGAGAAGGCAGAGGGAATATTTTAAATTATACTGGAAGACAGAGGTAAGCAGCTAGAAGAAAGGCAGCAAAATAACAAGGCTCTATGGTGCTGTAAGGGATCAGTGAGCAGCCTGGTTACTTTCTTCTAGTGGGAATGGGCAGTACTTCTTCCAGTCGGCCCAGCAGCTATTTCATATCTAACAGAATGCTGTTCTTTTCCAAATTACTGCTGCTAGGGTCTTAGCTATACATGCAGTAGGTGAGAGAGTGATTGAGTGAAAGACACAAAAGTATAAAGGTAACTTTTCTATTCTAATTCTGTTTGTAGCAGACAGGAGCTTAAGTACTCTTACCTTAGGGTCAACCATTTTATTTATCAATGTCTTATCTCCCAAGTGTTATTCATTCTTAGCTCTATAGGTGCAAGAAGAGATTAGTGACTGTGAAGAATAGATGGGTGTCTATGAAACTTAAGTCACGTTTGTACATGCTTCTGCTAGGTTTTCATACCATTAAGCTTTTGGTTTGTTCATATATATGCATGCAAGCATAACACGGAAGTGACATTCATCTTTTCATCTACTGACAAATTTTGCTTTCCAATTTGGTCACATGCAGCTTCAGTTTAGCACAAGACACTAATAAATGCATGTGTTTGTTAGTATCAAAAAACAAGCTGGTGTTTTAGCATGAACAGACTCTTTCCACATTAATATTTGTTACCTGGTGGACCTTTGACTGGTGTTTTAGGGGATTCAATATGATCTCTATGAATAGATTTTGGACGTGGCTTTTTTTGTTTGATTGAGAGGGAACGTGGCTTTATGACTATATCCATATCTTCCATAAGCTTTAGCTGTTTCCTTCTCATATATTCTTGCTTAATGAATTCTCTCCGTGCTCGTTCATCCTCCTTCTTCTGACGTTCTTCTTCGGTTTTGCGTCTAAATAGATTAACAAATAAATGAAATGGTAGAAACGTTCCAAGCCAACAATTCTAACTATTGCATTACCAGCAGGCATTAGATTTTTGGAACTTTACAGTTCTCAGACATCAGTAAGGGAGACTTATTCTTTTCAGATAAAGACTTTGGGGTAATGTTATTAGAAAAAACAATGCTAGATTTATTAGCAGAGCAGTATTTTGTGCACAAAGAAGCCTGAAGTGATAAACCCTCCCTAAGAATACGCAGCACAGGTATGAGTGGTGCTCGGAGGAGTTTCACTGAAGCCTGCAGGGCTCATGTTGAAGCTGAGCAACAGGCTGATGCCACCTGCTGATCTCACAGCACCAGCTGGCACCCCTTCACCTGCGCGACTTAGCACATCTGGTTTGAGGAATAACAAGAGTCAACAACAGGGAAGAGAGTCTTGACAGGGAAGTTACAATTTGAACTAGAGCAGACATTTTTATGTTCACTGTTACTGATCATTTGGATCAAGACATGTGGTTAATTTTACCTCGTCTCTTCCTTCTTATGCTCTAGCTCTGCTTCCAGCTGCTGCTTTCGAAGCAGCGTCTCTCTCTCTCTTCTCAAACGCTTCTCCAGTAACGCTGCTCGTTTCATTGCCATGTCATTTTCTGCCTTTTGATCATCCTAGCAGTAACAGGTTTTGGAGAAAAGGGCACAAAAATATTAAGATCTTTGAATTCAGCAACTGATTGCTAAGTCACTAGAAGCTCAATTCTGTAGACTGAGTTGCAATATCCTAAAATACTTCTGCAGGATTTGAAATAAACTTATTTTAGAAGATTTCTATTATGACTACTAAAGCTTTTCATAAAGGAGTTTTTCCCTTCCTAAGTCAAATATACAAGTTAACACTGATATGAAAACTAGCTGGGTGAAATATTCTAGCTGAGAATCAGATCCCACATTCTTGCATTGAGCTTCAGAATGTTCCACATGTCTGGGCATGGTGGTAACTCATCGCAAAACACAGTGACTATGCAGCACAAGCCTGGGGTTTTGTTACCACTGAGGAACACTCTTAGACAAACAGCCACATCTCAGAAATGCGATACAAAATTTTAGGGTATTCCATGGTGGAAAAATCAGAATCTCAATGGCTTTCAGTGTCCACACTACTCCCTCACAATATGTGTTACAGTTAAAAGTCTGCCTACAACTATTTAATGAGGCAATAGGGAGTGTTCTCAAATACCAACTTCAAAAAGGAGTCTTAGACGAGTGTAGTCCTTCAGCTAGCCAAAAGGGGGAGAGAATGCAATTCAGAGACATTCCATACACACAAAGTACCCTACAAGCTTATATTTAAATTTGTACTTTACATGCTTTCATTTCAATTCTGGGAGGTGGGACGGAAGGTGAAGGAGAGGGATGATACTTAACTGAGGGCACTAACACATTAAAAATCAATCTACATTCAGCAAGCATCTTATCAAAACTGCCAAGTGCGCTTGCATAGCTATGAATGGGAAGGGAGGCGCTGGCACGCTTGGACCTGCAGTGCAGTCAAATCTGACTGCTCTTAAAACGACAAGGGCAAAAGATACACTAGCAATTTTAGAATGGTAGAACAAGCTGCTTTGACTTTAATGCGAAGTCATCACTGAAAAGCCGTATCTGAATTAAGAAGTTCCCTTTCAAAGAAAATTGTGTAGTAAACAAATATCCACTTAATTTGCTTACCTTAAAAAAGAATCCACAACACACTTTCTGGTCATCCTCAAATTGTTCTCTATCACTCTCACCTTCGTATTTCTCAACAGATACTTCAGCTTTTTCTGGTGGCTTCAAATCTGACAGGGAAACTTCAATCAAGTTAGCTGCTTTGGGAGCTGTTGTTGGTAAAACTGGTTGGCTTAGCTGCTCTTCGTTTGGGGTGAGGCAGACAGTTTCTGTAATGGGCTGAGCTAATACTTCAGAAACATTAGATTCAAGAGGCTTAATCTTTTCTTCCAACTTCTGTTCGCACGGTTTCAAGATTTTTGGTCCTTCTTCTTTTGCTACTTCCTCTGCAGGTTTGACTTCTTTCAAAAGATTTCCCTTTAACTGAGGTTCGTCTATGTGTTCATCATCATCTCCAAAGCAAACAAATGATCTAGTTTGAATGGGAACCTGACTTGGAGAAAATCTTCTCAAACGAGGAAGGCTATCCACAGACCGTGGGGCAGTCAAGGTCCGATTTAAAGGTGTTATTTTTAATTCATTTGGCCTAGGAGTCCTTTGCATTTTAACAGAAAAAGAAGCATTCTTCCTGTTGGAAGACTGTGGTGATTGATGTGTAGAGCGAGGAGAATCCTGTGCAAAAGATGCAATGGGAGATGGGGTTCCCATTTGCCTCGATGAAGATTTAAACTCCCGAAGCTGCTTCTGAGGAGAAGGCTGAGGAGGAGAAATGACCCAAGCCTGATTCTCTCTCATCTGCATCAGCATCTCTTGTTGAAGGGACAGACGTTGCATTTCTTGTTGTAGGAAATGTAGGGAAGAATTCAGTTTTTCAATAGATTTTGTGTATTCTAAGATGTCTCCTTCATTAAAATTTTCTTCCGAGGGGCTTGCTAAATTCCACTGCTTTTCAGAATCCATAGGCGTAGCAGGAGACTTGAACCATTTGTTGTGAGCACTTTCAGGGGTTTCTTTTATTCCTTCTGAAGTCTTACTACTTTGTTCATCTGTTTTTTGACTTTCTTTTTCTTTCAATTGATTACTATCAGTGAATACCTTCTCGTCTTCAGCTCCTGCTGCTTCTTCTCGGAGAGGTGATACTCCATCACCTTTCTTTTTCACAACATTAAGGAATGCTGTTCTTCCCATTTTCTGCCGCTGCCTAGTGAACGCAGCTTCAACTTTCTTCTTCTGTGCTTCAATGGCTCGCCTCTTCTCCTCCAACTTCATCCTAAGATGTACCATTTCAGAAGCCAGTAACTGCGTAGTGTCTCTTCCCTGAGGAACAGATGTCTCCTCGGGAATATGAGCCCAAGCAACCACATGAGGAATATTCAGCTCAGACCCTTCTGGTGTGGTTTTCTGCGAACTGCTTCCACTGCTCCTGCTATCTGTGTGATTCAGCTTCCTGAATTTCTGCTCTGCAAAGCTAGTCATTTTAACCCCCGAGCTTGAAGAAGCACTGCTGCCTGCCTGTGATTTGGCACTTACTGAGCTGGGACAGGGACTCAGTTGATCTCTGTGATTGCTGCCCCGTATGTCATAATCCTGAAGAAATTTAGATGGTTCTTCCATGTCAGAGTCCATGCTTACAGTATAATCTCTCAGAGAGGAATCCTCATCCATAGTCTCTGGGATATCCTCTGACGGAACATGTATTCCCGTATCTACTTCTGTATTGTCAGTCACAGGGCTCAGAGCACCTTTCAAATCTGTAACTATATCAGGGGTAGACTGATTTGGTTTAATATTTGAATTTAAGATACTCATTTCTTGATTGTGAAGAAAAAAGCCATTGGTGATTTGGTCTTGCTGGGTAACTCGGGGAGATTTTTGAGTGTCATGAATTATCTGCAAAGCCTCCTCAATGCTTGGTGTCTCAATCTGATTGCCAAAGTCATCCAGAACCGCCCTGTTTTGCAGAGCACCATTTGGAAACCTGTAGTGGCTGCTCTCATTGGCATTTCTTTGATTTGTGGCAACAGCCTTTGTGTCTTTATGAGATATCACGTCCTTTTCTTCTTCAATATCTTGATTTTCCTCTTCTCCATTTACTGGCTTGAAAGATAGATTTTTTCTAATATGCTTGGGCATGCGGTTGACATTTAGTGTAAGGCCTTCATTGCTCACAGATCTAGTAATTCCTTTGTTTGTAGTAGATACTGGAATACTTTTTTCCTTGTCAAAAGAAATGTCAAATGAAACTCCATGTAGTGATGACCTAAATGAGATCAGAATAAAGAAAATAACTCAAGCTCAAGATTAATGATAAAATATTCACAAATTTAAAATATGATATTGTTTTCCATTTCTTTCTCTACTTCATTCTCTTAGTGACTTAACAAGAATTCGTGTTAAAAGGATCCCGAAAACCCAAACAGTACAGTTTATTACAGTGTATGACCAGCACATAATTACTGTTTTGTAACCGAATCTTATGGTGAGATTACCTACCTTTTCTCTTTGGGCCATGTTCCTACATATCCATCCACATAAGACATTGATGAGGACCTTCTGATGATTCCTATGTGAAATTAAAACACAAGCCAAGGTAACTAACTTCAAAAAGCTTTTTAACATAATCTGCTGGTTTAGAAAATCAGTTTTTCCAGTACCGCAATGGCAAATAAGTTTAACTTTAATTCACTGCACTTATATTGAGAATAAAAGCTGACCGAGTTTATGAATTTCATCCTGTACATATATTATATCCATCATCCTTCAAATAATTTACACCTGAATAAATGTTTTGCTACAAGTAATTGCTGTAAACTATGTTCCACCCAATCAAAACAGAAAAAAATATAAACAACAAGTACAAACACAAATTCACATTTGTATTTTTTTTAAGTTACAGAACTCATTCTTTGGCCTTTCATGCATGACTCTTCCAGTGGCTGGTGCACAAATAATTTTTGAAGAAATATTAGCAATATAAATCTTTACTCAGAAGAAAATACCTTGTCTCTTTTCCCCTTCCACTCATTTGCAAGTTATTACCTGGAACAGAAGAATAAGGCTGCTGGGGTGTATGCAGTTGATGGGATGGGGCATAAGTTGGACTTTCCAATCTATAAAGCAAGAGACATTAAAAGTAACACATCAAAAGCCACATTACAAAAGGGCAACCAGACTTTGCATCATGGGCCAAAACAAAAACAGTTTTTTTTATGAAAGAGTGGAGAATGAGGAGTTAACTCTCTTCATAGAATATTAATTTAATAATAAAAATTTTAACTAGACACATATTTAACTAGACACAGTGCAAATAGAAACAAAAACCAAACAGGGATGTCTCTTTCACAAACAGACATAGAGTGGTGTTATAGTTTTGAATTATTATTATTATTTTATGGAAGGTCTATTACTGGAACAGTCTCATTTTTAGGTTTGATTTTGGTAGCAAAATAAACATAAATGTGAACAAAATGAGGTGTTTCCTACTGCCCACAAACAGAGACTGCGGCTAATATCTTTGGTTGCTTAGTCTGAAACTTTTGTGTCTGTACTGCAATATGCACTAGAAACAGACAGATGAGATTTTGAAATAAAACAAATACATCTACTACTGAAATGGTAATTACAAAGGTTTGGTCTGTTTCTACTTGCAACAGACACTTTTTTTTTGGTTCAAAGCAGGAGTCTGAAGAGACTAGCTGTTCTAGTCCTGAAGAGGTTTCCATATAATTCAGTGACTTAATCCAGGTGCTTCTTCAAGATCAGAACAAGAAAAATACATGCACAGAGATGTATACATTTATATGTAAAAATACTTTTCAAGTAGTCACACTTCAAAACACGCTGGATTAAATCCTTTTATGTTTCGAATTTTGTTCTTGGAGACGAACAGTGCACTTCCAAGCACTGCCCTGCACAGTATTAGAGATTCTTAAGTCACAGCTGCAACAGTTCTAAAGTGATCTTGCAAGAAAAGCCTCCATTCAAAACTTTATTTCCCAGTCTGTGAACATAATAATAATAATAAATCTATGCACTTCTATGCACGCAGAAAAGCCCCATTTTGGCAGCACGCGGTGGTAACCCGAGCCCTGGCACGGCGGGGGCCCCCTGCTCCGCGCTGCTCGTGGGGGCACCGCAGCAGGGAGGCAGTGCTGGAGCTCCGGCCTCCCCGGCCTGCTGTGCACCTCCCACCATGCAGGGAGGCACCATGAAGTCACCCAAAAGACTGCGGAGAGATGCGGCTTGTGCTGTTCTCTATTGGGGAACAGCAGCTCGTAAGCCACATGGAACAAGTGTCCTCACTGCGTTGGTGTTCTGTGTATGACAGACCCAGTCCCAAATCCTTCACTGTCTGCTTGCAGACGCCCTGCAATGTGCAAAGGGCCCTGGAGACATCAAACACTCACTCATTTCTTGTCCCCCTGTCAGATTACACTGATGTGACTTAATTGTCTACATGGGAAACACTCCAGATTCACACAAAGAAAAAGAGATGCAGAATAATGGTATTTAATGATAGCAAGAAAAGTTAGTCCCCACTTGAAAGTCAACACCAACTTATAAATACTTAAAAAAGGAAAAAAAAAAACACAGAAGAACCTAAACAAGATCAGCTGGGCTGACAAAAACTGTTTGCTAGATAACTAGCTAAAATGCTCATTTTATCCTTTTTGCCTGTGTCAGGTCATGCACAAATCAATTAATCTTTGGCCCTAAGTTTTAAATATAATGTAACACTAACTCCTCATGTACTCTGCTCCCATCAGGTCACTGGAAGGCTCTTTCCCTTGCCAAAACAAAGATTAAAGAAGCCTAACCTGCAATTTCTGCCTACTATCAGTAGCATGATCAGCTAGGAAACACAAGGGAAATAGGCCATTTTGTGCCACTTCTAAAACTGTAAAAGCAATACTAAAAACAATGTTTTATTTTTATTCACCAAAAAAAACGTAAACAATGCAAAACATAGTCAAGCAGATGCTCTGGATCCTCGACACTCACAATAGCTGAGAAGTTCATCATAGTAGAAGTATTCATTTTACCTTATCTAACCTGCATGATATTAAGTGCTAACGTAATCATGACAGATTTTGTAGTTCTTGCCCCCAGCTTTTCACTCAGTATTTCACACACACACTAGTATTTTATGAGCCTTTTTTCTCTCCTGAAGCATTTATTTCACTGCTTTGAATGCCTACATTTAAGTAACTGTTTGAGATTACTGTGTTATAAAACATTTCAAACTGCAAACCCAAATAAATTGCGGTAGCACAATGTGAGACTGTAATATGCAGTAACGTATGTCCTAACTCTGGCTGGTTTGGGCATCTTGAATGCATCGTGAAGCTTACAAACGTGCCTAGAGTGAAGGATGGGAGTGGTAGCAGGTTTATGTGCTAGGTTGTGTCTTGCATAACACTGTACCAAACTGGCATTTATGTATCTAAGTACTGAGCAGACTGTACAGCATTAGATCATCAAAGGAGAGCTGGTCTGGGACCCCAAACTGCGGCTAGTAAACAGCTATTACAACCACAACTGGACAGCTGTCAGACTTGCACCTTCAAAATTCAAATAAGATTTTCAACTTTATGTTATAGGAACGATATCCTGTTTAAAATCCTCCTAGGGATTTAGAAGGAATGGCAGGAACAATTCTATACACGGTGGGTAAACAACTAACATAATTTTAAGTACTAAGCCATTCTATTACATGACATAGAAAGCAGTAGATTTGATGAAAGTTCAGGCTTTCAATGAAATTTCCCAGGAGAAGGTGGATAAAGAAATACAAGCTTGTTTACAGATGAATATTCTGATCCGAGAGCACAGCACAGCTAGGTAGGTAATTCAGCCCTGCCTTGCTAAACTGCAAAACAGTTCTGAAAAGCTTTTAGTTGCATAAAAGAGAGGGTCTCTTGCAGCTAAAATAAAGCACAAATAACAAAAAAGCATTTTAAATTTTTCTTCTTTTTTGGTATCTGCCCAGAGGAGCAGTGTTCAGCAGCTCCACATTCAAACTCAGGGGAACAAGAGGCCACGTGCTACCTCTCTGCCTCCTTGTGTTATTTTGGAAACCTGCCAAGACAAGGGAGAAGGCTCCAGGTGGCAAGCATTAGCTATTGCTTTCCATGCAGCAACAGGATTCGGCTCTCCCTAATTCTAGTTACTCTATTTGGCAATTCAATCCTTGAATATGACAAAAAGGCATGACAATTGAGTAAAAACTGTGTTTGATTTAAAATAGAAGGAAGGTTGTGAAATAGTATCAATGACTCCCTGACATTACCTGGCGAAGTCCGAACCACAAGGTCCATCCACATAGTGTCTTCTGTTAGCGTTCAAACTGTGAGCAGAAGATGCGTCTTTTCGAGGTTCAGCTGCCAGGAAAAACAAAGCTCAAGTTATTTTTACAGTTTCGAATTCAGTTTCTAAATTAGAAAAGCTGTCTGAAATAATCTAAAGTAATCATTTCTAAAGACTAAGAACTTTCACTGGTTCTATTTTTTAATTAAAAAAAAAGTCACTTCCTTTCAGCTTGGCTTACCAAAAGTTCCTTTATTGGCACTGATTGGGGTAATGAAGAATGAAAAAATGACAAAGAGAAGACAAAGGAAAAAATAATAAGTAAAATATTGAAAGAAAATGAAAAGTGTAGAAGATTTTTTTCAAAGAAAAAATTCTGATTAAAATCATTTTTTTGTCTAAATGCCCAAGTCAACATTTCAGCTAGGAGGTATTATTTAGGCCCTGCTTATGTACCTAGCAATATGTTAAATTAGTCAGAAATGTATAAAAGTTTTAATTCATATAGTTTATGTGTTACAAAGCAAGTGAGCAGAGGAAAAAAAAAAAAAGTGTAAAACCCCAGACAGCGGGAACAACTTCCTAGCTCTCAGTCATGGCATCACTGTGTGAATGTTTGAGCTACCATGACTCTGCATGACCAGATCTCAAAACCTACCTGCGTCTTTCTGACAAAAGACCCTGCACCCAGGTGCAAGGGACAGGCCTGAGATGGACGGTTTGCCCACTTGCACAGAGTTCTGCTCCTCCCTCTTCTACCTTCTTCTTGGTAACACAAGTTTTCCAGGCTAAATTTTATTTCTTGTCTCTTATATTTGTCATTGCTTGTCTATGTTGTGAATGTTTTCACATGACTATATCACAGGGATTCAATTTTTTTTTTTTTTTGTAATAACACAATCTACTTAAGATTATTGAGATGTGAAGATTAACATGAGGAAAAAATAGGTTTCCCCTTCTCTGAAGGGGTGGTATCCATATTCAAATCCTGTCAACTAATATGCACACTATATTTGTGAACAAAATGGTAATTTGAACACATGCCTATTAAATAATATATGTATATTAAAAATGATTGATATAGGTACCTTGGGGATGCCCAACAACACGAGGCTGTACAAATGATGGTTTCACCACTTCAAACCACCAGAACAGTTCTGCCATGAACACCATGTAGTTGCTCTATCAAAAAAAAAAAAAGGAAAAAAATAAGAAAAATTTATGCCAAGATATAAAGTCCTAACTGCAAAAAGATGGGCTACCTAACATTTAGCACATGTGTTTCCATTCTCCTCTCTCCAGATTACTTAGAAAATCAGATCAGTAACGGAGGCACAGACATCTTCCGTAACACCAACTATCAAATGCTTATTATTTGACCAGATTGTAACCATTATTTTGGCTGAAGTTCTTCATAACGCCCATATGCTCAGGTGGGATGACTTGGAATCGAGGTAGTGCGACTCGGAGCTTTGTGCCAGGCAAGTCCTTTTTGCCAGGTTTGTGAAAATCTAACCTGATTTACAAGCCTTTAAAATCATTGTTAACATTTGTTCAACACAGGCCAGTCAGAACTAGGATTTAGCTCCAAAGATTTATCCTTAATGTACCTACAGAAGGGATTTGGCATTTCTGGGGCTCCCAACACAGTTATGGTCTGATAAACCACTCTGTGCTTGACAAAGATGGTATTTTTACAGTTAACTATCACACAATGACAGTTTTATTCTTTGAGAATAAAAGCAGGTGAAAATAACCTCTCAGGGAAAGGGGATTTTATTTAATTACTTGTTTCAGAAAAAAGTTTGAAGAAAGTTCTGGCCTTTCTTGGGCATCTGCTCCTGCCCGCTGCGGTAAGAGGCAAGTGTGATCAGAGTTGGTTTTTATTGGGCTCTTTAGAAAGGAGGCAGCTGCTACATATTCTATGTGCTGAAGAATAGACTTTGTTGTAAGAGGTATTAATAGTGCAGTCTTCATACATATGAACTATATTAGCCTAACCAGGGAGGTTTTTCTGATTTCCAGCACCTTGTTAGCAATAAGGGCTGCATTTGGCTCCAAGAAAACCCTGCTACAAAGAACTGCAGCTGGGGTCCTGAAATAGCACTCATGTAAAGCCTTAAAAAAGAAATTAATTTAGACTTACGAATAACATACTGATTCAATTCCAAAGAATTCTGAAGGGAAAAAAAGCCCTACATACCAATGTACATGTCAGCTCTTTTCTGAAGGCTATTGCACGAATAGGGAGTGCTGAACATCAGCTAGCAGATTGCAGAGTTGCAAGAACATAGAAAATGGTTTAGTTGGCAGTTCTCTAATGAAAACAAGGCAAATCCTGAGGAATTAAAATCAGTGGTAAAGAGTTCTTATTTAAATATTTTTTGGTGTTGTTTTTGAATGAAAACATTTTCTGGTTGGTCCAGACAAATGTCTGTTAGTCTTCCGCTATCAATCTAGTGGAGAAAAGGGAGAAAAATCTAAGCAGCAGGGTACAAGTGGTCTTCCATTGGTGATAGCTCCCAGAATAAGACACTCTCGGACTGAAAACTGCTGGAAGATTGTAGTAGATGAAGAGATACCAGATGTTACCACAGTTATTAAATATAAGCTATAAATAGACTGGAAAAAAACCCTGTCTCTGCTCAGTCAGCACAACAGTAACTGAATGAGGAAAAAATTACAGCAAGATCTTTTCCTTCAACCAAAATATTATACACAGCATTCTGGTGTCACATGCCAAATCCTCTAGGAAAGCAACATACATAGAGAGAAAAGTCAGACCTACCTTTCAGAACAAAACATATTTTTTCTTATGCCAATCATTAATACTTTCATTTTTCCCTCTCCTCTCTTTTTTTCTACTTTACTCATTTTTACTACATTTTTTACTACTTTACTAAATTTTTACAACTTTAGCTTAATGTATTTTACCATAAATAATTAATTATAAAACATTCCAGTCATGGCTTGGTCCCATATGAACGAATAGCATATTTAAACAGTCTCTTTTTTAATTTCTGTGCTGAAAAGCTGTGTTTAATAGTATGACTATTTTATAAAGAACTTGGATTCTTCTGGTGCACATTTGCTGGGCAGTCCTGAGCTCATGAAAGGCAGCCTTGTGTTTCCAAAGTCACCACAGTAGTATTTACTGAAGGAAAACTGAAACTGTTGGCTGCACAGCCTGCTTAAAACTAGGGCTAGTTTAGATGTTTTATGGAGATTTAGAGGTCTATTTTCTTTTTTTTTCTTCTTCTTCTTTTTTGAAATCATTTTGTGTGTAAAACAGAAACACAGGGCTATGTTTCAGCTCAAACAATACACTTGCCGAGATGATTTTCATGTATCTGAATGCACCCATTTAATACTTGCACGTCTTTGGGCATCACTGACCACGAGTAAACTTGGAGGCACAGCTGATGTTTTGTGTATTATTGGCATGCAACTTATATTCCAATATATAAAGCCAGACGTTAAAGATCTCGCTACAGGCGCTGATCTTGCTGCTGGCCTTTCTGCTCCCTCCTCCTCCTCCTCTCCAGGGACAGGACCAGGCAGGGGTAGCCGCTGCGGCGGCAGCAGCAGCCCAACCTGGGGCTGCTTTTCATGCTGAGCTTCCTCGGAGCAGGAGCAAGCCTCGGGAGGCAGCACAAAAATGCTCTTTATACAGCACATCACATGGAAGGGCAACCTGGAAACCACCTTTTCTCTCAAGTGATTTACGGTCAGAAGGGGATGTTTATAATAACCATCAAAAGAGAAGACAGAGGATCAGTATCGTATTTTTTTTTGGAAAAAAAATATCGTGGGTCTGTAGCAATGTCAAATAATACTGTTAATATAAAATAATGTTATTGCCAGGGATTTTGCCTTGATTATACCAATTAAGCTTTTAGTACCTTGTCACGTGATTATCACATGCACTCGCTCACAGAACTATTCTGAAGCATAACAGCATTTTAGAAGCATTTTAAAAAAAATTAAGCTGCAAACACAGTTCATCCGCATACTGAGCAGCAGAGGGCAGCCTTGCAGCTCTACGTTAACTTCCATTTGCTAAACAGGCTGCTTTATTTTTTTTCAGTCTTATATTTCTACCTTACTGCAGGCTGTTGGATATACTAGAATGTAAACTTATTTTATCTTCTGGCATAGTAAAATAAAAGTCCTGTTGCCTATCAGATTTTGGAAGAGCTTTTTGAAAAACAAACCCAAAAAACGCAATACCCTTATTCTCACTATGAAACCCAAAGTTATTATTTCCTTCTACATTAAAGGCAGATATGAGGTAGCTTGCTTAATAATAATCTATATGAAACAGGTATTTTGTTTTCCTTTAATACCTCTATTCCTTTCTCCACAATTACAGGAGCAAGATCAAGTTTTAAATCAAACTAGCTAAATCAATATAAATCACGGTAAATCAGTGTGGGAAAACACAGGAATAGTACATGCAATCCTGCCACTTAAAATAAATTGCATCCCTTTTCATATTTATGGGTTTCAGATCTGCTCATTTTTGAGAATAACTATGTAATACAAATATGCAACTACATATAATGCTAATACACAACCACTTATAATCAGCTCAAAGTGCAGTCATTCAGCCATTTTCTCAAAATGGTCATTAAAATACACTGTGAAACTCACATCATGATGCACATTCAGGTCTCTATTCAGTGGGCCAAGGAAATAATTTATCACAAATATGAGATACAGAAGTGTTCAAATTGAAACAAATCAGCGTTTCACACTCTTTGGACAAGCTTAAGTTACAATTGTGCGCACGATCCACGCACTACAAGCTCATCATATCTCCTGTCACAACTACTCCAGTTGAAAATCCCAATATACCTCATTTCCCAGCACAACAGCATCAGGTCACGACAGCCCAATTAACACCAGTAACAGGAATCAACTCTGCTTCCCTTTAAATAAGGAGGGGAGAACATCTGGTGCCTCTCAGGAGAGCAACTGTGTTGTGAAGCCCTAGTCCCTGGTTGAATCTTTCTCTTGGTTCCTGATCTGGAGTGAATTAGAGCAGCCAGCGAGGACGCAGGTCCTTGCAGCTGCTCTCCCAGGTCCTTACGGAGGCCGTACGCGCCGCCGCGCGCCTTCCAGCTACAAACGCTGCGCGAGCAGCTGATGTGCAAAGCGCTGACGGCCTCAGCTGCACGGGGTGGCCGTGAGACGGGAGGGAAAGCTCTGCTCATAGGCAATAAAGATAAATATGTGCAAAAAACAAAGTGGATCTTCAGACTCATCATCCCTCCTCTCTTCCCTTATGTGCAATTTTATCATCAGACTGGATTGAATTGAGGGGATACTCTGCAGGGGACAGAAAAAGAGAAGTTGTGGCCCTGTGGTCTCTCTCCACTTCTTGCTGGGCTTTAACAAGGTTAAAAACTTGCCCTGACTGCTCAGATTAGCACCTAAATGCAAAAATAAGATGCATAGTCCACGTGCGAGGGAGCAGTGAATACTACAATGTGTGAATAGTTATCCACCGGTGATAATGGGTCCACTCTAATTTTAATTAATAACCTTTCCAAAAGCTCAGCCATAGGAACATTCATAGCAGGTAATAATTAACTATGTGTCAATTAACCCCACGCCAAATTTCCATGGTAAACGTGACATGATTAAGATATCTCTCTGTCTCTTCGGTATTTGCCTCCCAATAACTTGCCCCTAGGTCTGAGCCCCACAGTCCCACTGGAATAAAGCAGCATAAAGTGGTCTGAAGCTCCAGCCCTGCGAGGCAGTCCCAGCTCCACGCAGAGGCTCGCGTGTTTCCCCAAACTTGCTCTTTGCCTAGGCAGCACAGGACAAGATGTCTGCTGAGACAGCTCCTCCACATCTGTGTCATCTCCTCAGACAAGCCAAGAACAGCGTTAAAAAATCCCGCCTTAGGATAAAAGTGCATGTAGGAGAAGGGAGGTGGGAAGATGAGAGGGAAAAAAAAAAGGCAATTTGGCACAACCAAAAAGAAAACCAAGGTTATCCATCCTTGCTTGTCATATAGACAGGGAGGATCCAGCCTTTTGTTTTCGGTTTTTCTTTTTAAGGCCATCTCTCTACTTGTTATTTCCCTGTCTCAGGGACAAACAAAAATAAACTATAAGGCCCACTTGATGCCTTAAACAACAATGGAATGCATTCAAATATGATTTTCCTTGACATCTATAATCCTACTTGAGCAAACATCTTAATTATGAACCTCACAAATGCATTTTCCTTAGAAGAAAAGAAGGCGGCAAAGAAGGGGCAAGCAAATTTCTGACTTCTTTTGATTTGGACACATTAAAGTTATCTAGGAATCCAGACAAAGCCTATTTCTTTTCTGTGCTATAACAGAACTAGACCAACAGTTCCATCTGCTACAACATCTCACTGTAATTCCAAAATCCCTCTCTTAATTTTCCCTTGAGGCTCCTTCCTCATACAACCAGTCTGGTTCTTTTTATTATTTCTGTCACCAACATCAGAGAGAGAGTTTTAAAACAAAACACAGTGCCACCTACCATACCTGAAAATAAATAGATTTGTGCTGATTGACACAGACTCCAAAAAAGCATTTTCTAGTATGAGGTAAAGAGGATTAACCATTTTAATGTGCCACAATCAAAATATCTATTGACAATGCATTTTTCTTTGAAGTGACAATAAAATTCATAGGGGAACATATACATTCATTAAAAGGTATTCCCATTAGATGCAGTGGAAAGCTCACAGAGTGCTCCTTTAACTGTGGATTTATTTTGAAAGTAAATTACTTCTAAGCACAGACTTTACAGTGCTAGCCAGATTTTCCATGCTGAAGTTTAAAAGAAAAATTTGGCAGTCTTTCTTGAAGCATTTCCATCTAAATAGGCACCCGTACCGCAGCAACTTGTAAAAACATGATCACAAAGGGCTTTCTCAGTTCTAGAAATAGTCTAAACCTGTGAAAGGACTCTAAATCCCCTCTACAAACACTCTTCAGAAAGAGCAAAGTTAATGAGTCTGTAACATTTTAGAAGTGTAAACTCTGAGGCGCTGGAATATTGATAAAATATTTAGATAGTCAATTTCTAATCAAAGCTTCATGGTGGATATTGGTTTGAATTATTTCACACCTGCTCTAAAACCCTGGCCTCATGAACTGTCGTAGATGAACCTGATGAGTAATTAATTCTCTTTACTGCAGATAGGTGTAGGCAGGGAGCAGTAACCGCAACGCAGCGCAGGAATCCTGCTCCGGATAATCCGCAGGATGTCGGGAAAGCCCAGACCGAAACAACAGGAAGGACTGCGGTACCACCTTCTTTTTACATGGGTGTAGGTAGGCTGCAGTATCTGCAAACTAAAAATACCCAGGCAAGGCTGAACGCAGGCCCTGAACTACTCTGCACACACCAAACGGCCGCAGCTGAGGCAGTCTAGACTCAGGCGGCCCCACGTCCTGCCCTGACTCCTCCTGGCAGCTCGTTTCCTATGTGGGAAGGCTCGGGGACACGGAGGGCGCGTGCGGGCCCCGGCCACCGTGACTCAGCCGGCGAGACTGCTGCAAAGAGCAGAGAGCGGAGCAGTGACCCAGATACTCAGAAACCAATTACCTACCATCTGCAATGGATACGCTGACTCCTTAAAAATAACACTTCACTCCCTAAAGGCAGGCCAACAAGAAAAGCAAACGAAGAATGTTTTATATAGGGAAAAGTCTTAAAGAAACACAGGGATGAAAAGAGCTGCAATTAGGAAAGAGATTCAATTACTCTCTGATTTTCCACACAGACTTTAGAAGCATAAAACAAGCAAAATGATTTTTTCGTTCTAAAAAGAATGGAAACCTAGAATGACTAAAAACACAAAATTAACTTATTCAAACAATTACTTATTTTGGAATACCTGCTTCTGCTCTAATAAGGATCCACATTTTTAACATTTTTATGCTTTACTAAGGAAAGCCCCCAAAATGTCTGAACCTAAAAAAAAAAATCAAAAAAACAAAAAACAGACTTTTTAAAACGTGGCACTTTTACCAAATTGTAAAACCTTTAAGGTTAAAAGCCTAAAAATAATCACTGTGTGAAACAACACTTCAAAAGTGATGGCATGCTTGCTTTAACAATTAATAAAACAAAATATAAGGTGTGAAATCATTTTGCACAAAATCCAGGCTTTAATATATGTTTTTGCAAGTGTTTCGTTTAAAATACTACTAGATTAACCTAACTGCCAAAAGTCCTAAACGCAGCTGATATTTGTGTTGTAGATTGTACTGCAACAGTCGCAATAAACTTTCCCACTTGGCTGTACAGCCGCAGAACAAGAAAAAGCTAAATAAAATGTTACAGTAGAGTGATTGAGTTTGGGTTGTGGTTTTTACCTTTATTGAAGAAGCTGCATAGAGCATATCTTCAAGACTGAAATGGCAGCACTGGTTAAGGTATTCCTGGCAGAATTCTTGAATCAGCTGCAGATTGTACAGACTGTCAGCCAAAGACATCGTCTCTTTCAGACAAATATCTAGAAAGGAAGAACAGAAGCAAAGATTACATCTAGTTACACATCTCTGAGGCAGTGCTTCTCACACACCAATTGCCAAACATTTTTGTGATCACTCTCATTTGATTTAATTTCAATATTGTTGTTTAATAGGAGGCTCATTTTTCTATTTCAGAAACCTAAGAAGTGACACATTATATTTTATCTTAACAGTTTTACAAACACAAATGAGTTTTATTTTTCACTACAGGCAACTGCTCTGTTTTTTCTGCTTTGCCTTATGTGAAAAAAAAGAGATTATGCTGAAAGTCCCAGTGTTTTCAGAGAAGGGAAATTTTTATATAATCAAAACAGACATTTTTCCAATTATATTTTCTATACTCATATAATAAGAAGAAATATATCATTTTTTCCACAAAATTTCCTAGATATACTAATTCATTCTCTTCCTACAGGGACCTGAGAGTACATTTTAATTAGCTCTGGATCTTCCAATAAAAGAAGCATCATTTTTGTCTTACATATTCATTTTTGGGTATTGAGATGTGTGCTACCAAGTGATACAGATTTTTACAAGGATGAGAAGGCTCTGATACATTAATAGTATCTCTCTATGCCTGGAAGTGCTATTTAAAGGCAATAGAGCAGAAACAGCAAATGGACTAGTGTTGTACAGCATCTTCTGAATACTACTCATGCCCCAGTAACCTTCTCTTGTCTTTTTATAGATGCTTTTTGGAAGATTAAATAGCAGTAATAACTTCCTAGAAAGAAGGCAGTCCTTTTAAAAATAAAAAACTGAAGAGAAGAAAATGAATACACTCCCAGAGCAAACATTACGTTTTATTCCTACAGCAATGGCAGCTGTAGGAATCACAATTCTAATGTGTTTAGAGTAGACAAGTTCCTCCATACAAGGAACCTACTTTGATGCTAGCATGATAAAGAGGTCTGAAACTGCAAGATTTATAAATATCCCATCACCTCAGCCCTGCGGTACAAGCAGTACAGGGAAAAAATTCTTTGACTAAACTGACAGAGATAAGATTAAATTTAATAGTACAAAATGCTAAGTCATGCATTTGGATCCAATAAAATCCTAATGTGATTTACCAATTGAAAGTGATAAAGAGCAGGAAGGTATTGGGTATTGTGCATCAGCCAGTGCCAAGATTTTTTATGAGCTTTCAGCATCATGTAGCTAATAAAGAAAGCAACCACGATGTCAAAATGTTTCAGGAAATGCATTCCCCGTAGCGTCAGGGAAGCGTTGTACAAGTTTGGAATTCTGTGTTCAATTATAACCTGACTGCCCATATTCAAGAAAGATTATCCAAAACTGGACTAGTTGCAGAGGAAGACTATTGAAGGTAATGATGAGAATGGAAACCCACTTCAGAAGGGGAGACTTTTGAAAAAGACTTGGTTGAGTCAGCCTGGGCCAAACAGAAGACAGAGAGTATATAAAAGAGGTAGACATCAGGGGAGGAGAAGATATTCAAACTACAGGGCTCTGCTGGAAGAATAACAAATGCACATAGACAGACTCCAAGTATGTTTAGGTAGAAAATAAGAATAAGATTATAATCACGTAAGAAGTGGAGCTCTGCAGCAGTCTAAAGGTACAGATTTAGAAATGCTAGGCAGCATTAAAATGGAACATGGCACATTCGTGAGAGAGATTATATAATCCCAGACAGCAGCATATTTCTGGACTGTCTTGAGATAGGAAGGCCTTTCTAGCTCTATGCTCCTAGAGGGAAACCTAAATTTGAAAGTTAAAATTTTGATGAAAAGAGACCATCTATTCCAGACTACAGAAAATTCTGGACTTTTTTTTTTCTTGTTAATGAATTTTAAAGCACTTTTGCACAGGTTTTTATTATCTTCCTTTTTCAGTTTCAAAGGAGACCAAGCTCTCAGTGAAACAACATACACCAAAAATGATATTTTTTAAACACAATGAAGGAGGACTCTTAGTTGCTCCAAAGCATCTCTGAATTTATTCTGAGATGACGATGTTCATGCACATTTGTGCATCATTAGGGAATACACCGTAAGGACACCTCAACTAAAACACCAAAGCTAAAGCTCCAAACACGTCATGGGCCTTGCTGTATTTCACTGTGCTGAAAATCAGGTGCTGCTGGAGCCTGTTGGGAATTATATATGTAGCCCTGCAATATGCACAAGATCCTTTGGGCATTCCCTTTTGCCACCCCTGCTAAAACACCAAGAAGGAACTAGGTGCTACCACAGATTCAGTCTAACTCTTCCTCTCTAATGAGATGCAACAGTGTATATTTGGCTGCAACACCTATGTAAATTGGAAGCTGTATTTTTCTAATTCACAGGCCAAAGCACAGTGAATGGATGCAATTTTAGTGTCTTTCATCTTCGATGCCTACTGTGCAAGAAGCTTCCTGCAAAGTGGTTGTGCATATGAATTTCAGATTTCGGTCCTTTGCAAGCTTTTTTCCCTTGTTCGCATTCCTGTATTTCCCAGCATGTTTCTGTAAAAGTGTTCCCACGACATCAAAGGTATCACGGACAAAACACAGGCAGAAAATGATGGGTGTTAACTGCCAAGCCATTTAACAAGTACACGAGGCTCGGGGTGCCAGGAGGAAGATACCACTTTAACCAGGCCATAGAACAAAAGAACAAGATGAAGCTGCTCTTCATTGCAGCCTATAGAGAAGCACAAGATACCAATATGTTCAACACTATATGTTTTTATTTTCTCTGTAAATGATATCATTAAGTATCAAGTGAACTAAAGGCCCAGAATGCAGTGCAAATGTTCACCATGCAGTGCAGCTAAACAGTGCTGGACTATCTGTAATAGGCAGAAATGATCCTTCTGCATCTTCATCGGTAGCTGCTCAGATTCCCAAGAAAGCTTTTAGCTTCAAGAATCTCACTTTTCTAGAATGTCTCAAGCTTTACAGCATGAAAGCAAATGCCAAATGAGCATACACAGACAAATGTATAATAAAATACCTTTGCACATTTATATTAGTGTAAAAGTAATGAAAATACAGAAAGGCATCTTGCTGCCTTTCATTTAAAGTAAAAAAGGCAGAAGCTAGTATTAAACACCTCACTACTGTACTCAAATTACACCTCCTGTATATCATATCTCAGCATCCTTTTATGTGAATATAAAATAAATATAAAGACATTTCTCCTTTCATACACATGCATTTACAAGACATGCAAAACACATACCCTCCAATTTAATGATATCTGGACAGTAGAAGTGGATCAGGGCTGCTAAAGCACAGCCATCTGTACCATCTTTCAGCAGATTTTCTACCAAGGGAATGCAGGGCAGCTGCTTAAGCAATGTCTGCTCCTTCCTATAACGAGCCTACAACATAAGGAAAAAAAAAAAGGAGATTAAGCGAGACAGAGACTCCAAGACATACGAAGAGATTTGTACTGTAAGTTTTGTGCTCCCATAACAAGAAGGCAGTATTCAATAAGTAGCTGACTATTCTCTGATAATTCCTTAAAACCGTCTACATTTCCCCCCGTTTTAAATAGCGTAAATAATAATCTAAGAGGTCTAGAGACTCATGTTGAGGCTTTCCTTCAAAACTAGCCAAAATTGATGACCTCCCTATAACATGCTAATTTAAATCACATCTTATAGTTTGCTATACATTCCACATTCAGTATTATGCAATTCAAAGTGATCTGTGTGCAAACACAGAAAGAGAAAACCTTAGCCATTTACCTTCTGCTTACTGACAGGCCAAATGACTTTGTGAACTTGAAATACCTGGTAATCTATCCCAAAAGCTCATTCCTATGACTGATCTAATGGCAGATTCAGAAACAAGAAAAATCTGCATTCGATCAGTTCCAGTTTTATTACTGGTGCGTGTTACTAAAAAGGCATAAATGTAGAAAAATATTAATGGACAGGACTGCTATGGCTAACAAACAAAAAGCCCAGTCATAAAAAGGAAACATTTTGAAAGGGAACTCTATGCATAGAGATATTATTTCAGAAAATCAAGATAACATTTACTTGCAATGTATATATCTTTATGCTTTTGGGAAGGGAAACGAGACTCACTGAAAGTCATTCATTCTCCTACCATTCTCCTATCCTCCTTCATTACTCCTATCACCTCTCTTCCCTACTTCCTAGGAAAACAAAGGAAGATGGAAGAATTACTTTTTTTTTTTTTTAATTTGTTGACATTATTTGAGACTTTTTTGGTTTTGTTTTAAACTGATACTGAAGGACTCCTTTTCATTCCACGGAACTACTTGTGATGCCAAGAATATTTCCAAGTTAATTTTACATTATCTTTATTCAATACACGCACATTAAAGTGGAAGTTTGCTGCAGGGATTCTGAAAACCGTTTAATTGAGAAGTATGGGCCACTACAGCCCATCTGCTAATGTCGCGTGCTCCAAAGCTGGAGCAAACTGCTCCTCTCCTGCCCTTTCCTCCGGTGTGCCAGAGCCATCGCTGCGGGAGTTGGGCAAAGCTGGGATCCAGCTCCAACATGCCCCTGCTCCCCTCCATTCCAGGAGCCAGGGAGCAGGCAGGACTGCAGGGTTGATGGGTGGGGTGGGAACAGTTTCACCAAAGGAGCCTGGGGAACCACAGACTGAGCCTGAAGGCTGCATTTACCGGCACTAGGGCTGTGCTAAGACACACATGGGATTGTCCTCCGTGCAGGTTGGTGGCCTCTAACTGGCCCAAGAAGCATAAATCTAGTCTGGCAATAACAGATGCACCAGGTCTAGTAAAATAAAAGTGCTCAGATTTTACAGGGCTCTATTAATATTTGAAAGGAAAAAAAAAAAGAAAAGAAAAAGCAGCTTGCCTGTGTTTCATATTCAAAATGTGCTGATTTGGGGGTGTGTGAAGCATGTTGCATAAAACTAAATCTGCCATTTTTGCATGATATGGTAAAGAATCTCTAATGCCAGACAAAAACAAGTTTGTGCTTTATGTCTCATTAACATTATTTTCCCCTCATTTATAATGCTTCCTATTAGCTATAATAATAAAGCTTTAACCATTTCCAGTTGAAGTTGTTTTCCTTTTTTTTGACTTTATGGAAAAGTAAAGAGTCACTATGACAAAAATCTGTTGAGTTATAAGTAACATGCTTATAAATGCCTGTACTTTCCCTATTAAAGTGAATGAAAATAACTATATTACTCATAATATTATTTGATTATGAAGTAATCATAGAGGATACACCTAGACTCTAAGATTATAGTCCAAACACTCCTGTCTATTTTATATGGTATTTTAAGTAAGGTCTTTTTTAAATTATCTGAGTAAACAAAATTATTTGAACAGGTAATATTTACACTTGCAGAGTAAATTCAGTGAAAAAGCCTATTGTCACTTTAATGATGCCTTAAACTGCCACATGAGCAGTGCCCTGCACTCTGGAAATGGTGTCAAATCAATGCAATGGACCTAGGAGGAGGATTTAAGTTATTTTGGAGAGTATGCCAAGCACATTATTTCAGGTGAAAGAAGAAGAAGAAAAAAATAAAAAATAAAAAAGGCAAAAGAGCTATATAACCTGATATGTTAGAGTCCTCAAAGCATAGCATGCATGTTTCAATTTGGATAAAAAGATAAAAAAGAAACTATACTTAAAAGGCACTGGTAATTGCACTGGTGATTTTTAATAAACTCCCATTTGAAGAGACTCTTCTTATCAGTTGCAATGCATGCTAATAAATATGGATGCAATAATGCAAAAGAAACTGTAAATTTATTACAGTGCTAAAGCGCTGATAGGGAAGCCTTGTTTCTAAGCTCCTACTGGAACCGGCTCCAAGCTGATTCCAGCTGCACCGTGAAGACAGAAGCACCTGAGCGAGGGCAGGTGCCAGAGCACCAGGGAAGGCTCCCTGCGCCCAGGCCCCAGCATCCCGGCTGCCTCTACTCAACTTGCAAGCTCCAACTCAGGGATCTCTCTCTCAAATTCAAGTTGTTCACAGGGGAACAGGCAGGGGAAGTTCGTGTTCCTCTTGAATAACTTAATATGTGAATAGAGTCTGAACATAGTAAAGGAGGGTCACAGTAAAGGCCTATCTTAGGCAAAAATATGAACAAATTCTGAAACTGCTCTAAGTTGGATGCTATTTTGCATAACAGATTAAAATGAAAATGCTTCTGCAGTACAGGGATGACCACAGATAATTCATTTGATTTTGCATTAGTTCATCCATTTGCTTGTGCTATCTTAACTCCAAAGCAAAAATAAAGGGATTTGCTGTAAAGAATAGCATATTCTGTGTGAAAATATACAATTGTAATAAAGATATCATTAAAGGAATTTTATATATAGCATAAGCTGCTATAAATTTGAATACTGATTGACAGAAGTTTTTAAGATAACTTTTTAGACATCGGATCATTGCTGTGTTTGCCTACATGTTGCCAACCATGCAATTTCCTTGTTTTGTTTAACTCTCTTTGCAATGAATGATCTTCTAATAGCTCCACACATATATCTGAGGAACTCCTAGCACAGTTATTTAGTCCTTAGAGCAAAAATAAATCAGAACCAGTTCCCTGGGGTTCAGACCCACAGTCTGC
>JAWLRI010000779.1:188930-221096 GCA_034781795.1 Crypturellus tataupa
TCTCATTCTGAAGCAATCAAAGCATTTTATGCATTCTCAAACTTTGTAATCCTCCTGTATTTTGATGGGTACAATACCATTTAAGTATTTGCTCCATGAGCAAAAAAATCCTGTTAAAAAAGGGTATCAATCTATTTTGATTATATACATAAGTAAACTCCAAACAACTAGTACCACGATCATGGAGCAATTCTGCATATGATGCCATATATAGTTCTACCTCCTTTTAAATATATAGAATTCACAAGTTCCTAATGAAAGAAAAAACACTTTCTTTTTTCATGTTAGATCCAACTGCAGTTTGAATTCACTTGGAGAATATTAGTCTTTATAAATTTGGTCAGATTTAAATAACAAGTGTTTTGATGCTATCAAGGACTTAGTTATCAGTGTAAACTGTAGCTCCACTACTGTTGCATTTAAAGGACATTATCTTAGAAACAATGAAGCTAATAATCAAAGAATAATGCTTGAAAACTAAAATCTTGCTTTAACAAACTTTTAAAGTGCAATGTCTGCAAATATATATTTACTTATGCATATCACATGTAAGTAGACTTTGTTTACAGATAAAATTTCTTGTTTAAAATATGAAACCCCCTACACATACCTTTTGACCTCCTGCAGCCTCTGCACCATGATGCTCTTTTAATTTTTGTTCTTGATCCATTATGTCTTTCAAATGTTCATTTACCTAAAGAAAAAGTAACTTCTTAAGTAGTCAGTTCTAAGAAACAAGTGCCAGAAATTGGACGTTTTCTTCAGGTCTATAAATCAGGTCAATTGAAAACAGTGAACAAATGAAACTTCAGAATCTATAAACCTGAAGCACTATGAGCAAGTTATCAGTAATTCAGTGAGTACAGGGCATCAGTTACTAGCTTTACATTGCATGAACTAACTTGACCCTTATTCTGCTCCATTACATTTGATTAACAGTATATTGTCACCGTTAGATTTGATCATGAAGTGAAGGTTAATCACAAGGAAGATGAGCTCCAAACTACATAGAACTACCTTGGCTTGAATCATAGCAAGTTACGCAAAACAATAATTCTTAGCAGAGCCAACAGAGATCCTTAAGCTCATCGTGGCATCAAAACATGACAGTGACTGTTAGATGTCATACGTAACAAATACTGCTTTTTTTTCCCTGACTTCCCATTTTTTTTGTCTCCAATACATTCAATGAATTTTTGCTCTTTTCCATTTGCAACAGCTTAAGGAACAACCCACATCAGACATGCTTTTGACATTCCTACACACATGCTCAGATCCACATCCACTCATCTCTAACTGGATCATATGGCCTACAAAGAAAATCACAGCTTGCTTTTTCTGTACTCGTACCTTGTTTATCCAGAACATAATAGCATCTTCAATGTCATAAGGTAGATCTGTAGCTTGGAAGAAGGACGAATACTGCTGAGCACAGGCGATCACCTTCTCCACGCTGACCATCTCTACCGTGTAGGCCATCATTAGAGTGTCCATCATGGCCAAGTGAGCACTCTGCAGGGGAAAGCAGTAATACCTGTTTAGTAATCAAATCAATAGTAGCAAATCAAAAGATTTTTTCCTTAAGATTTTTTTTTCCATATCTAGAAAGAATATGATTACAACAGTAATTCACTTTTTGTTTTTAAACAGACCAAAAGAGATCTTCTAAGGATTGCACCCTAATGAAAACAAAAAACTCATGTCTGGCCAATGTTATTTTCACAGGAACTAAAAAGAGATCATCATCTTGAGAAAAAAGTGGAATTTTGCCTATTTTTAAGTTATAATCTAGGAAGATGGCAATTACACTAACCTTAAAGAAAACAAAGATTTTTTTTTTCCTTCTAACAAATTAGTATCTTTATGTAGATGCTGCTAAAGAGACACAACCAGGTTTTAAACATCCACATACTGTTAAATAAAATAAGGTGTCTGCTGCTCCTAACATTGTTATGGATTGAAAAACATAATGGCTATGTCACAATTTGTAAGTAAAAAAAGCGGAAGACTAACAGGACTTTGATTAGATTTTTGTGGCCGAGTAAGAACATTCTGGCAGTTTGCAGAGGCAGTGTCTGCAGTTAAACAGATTTGTTTCTCCTTCAGAAAATAAAAGAACAGCAACAGCTTTAAGCATTAAGGCGCATCATTTTCCCTGAAGCAGAATGATTTCCAAAGACAATATTTTTAAAAACATTGCCTTTAACACACCGCGCAATGCAAACAGAGATTCCAAACATTCGTTAACACCATCCTTCTGATTCAGTTCTGCAAAAAAATACCCAAATAAACATTTAACAAGGTAGCTTTCACAGCCATGGCAACAGCAAAGACAGTATGAGTCACACAGCACTATGCTATCCTTGTGTTACAGTTGAGGTAGTAACATGCACATCATTTATTCCAGAATTCCCAGCAGGAGAAAGAGGAACGGGCCCCAATGCCGTGCTGCCCTTGGCGTTTCTATGGCTGCATTAACTGAACGTCTTTCAGAGCAGACAGCAGCACATACCCTTTTTAATCCTAGTTCGGTTGCTTTCTTTGAAATCAGACCAAAACAAAAAAGGCCAAACTATACTCAAGGGACCTACTGAAGATATTTGCAAAACTGCTCCTGAGAAGCGGCCTTCCTGCCAAGAGCTCATGCACCCGTGGACCCCAATGTGTCCTGAGCCTGCGTGCCACATACCCCATCTGTGCTCCCATTTGTGCTGGGCTCGTGGCAGCACCTCCCCGAGCTCCCTTTTTGGGCGCCTCGCTGCAAACACCCCTTTCCACCCGCTTGCCTCCCTGTGACTGTCTGCAGCAGGCAGGGGCCCCTACTGACTTTAAAAAAAAAAAAAAAAAAAAAAAAAAAACAGAGATAGAGAAGGGAAAAACACATTGTGTTGTTGGCATAGCAAGAGATCAGAAGGAAACTTCAGACCAGCCCAAAGCAGCAGGGTGCTATGGGGAAACACAGGGGCTTCTCCTTACAAACTCTTTTCTGGGAAGGGCTGGAGAAAAGCTCACTGAGCAGTCTAGTCCAAAGACTAGAGAATTAAGTTATGCTAGGACATCTGAAAAATCACATTACATGACAGGGTTTTGCAACAAACGTAGCTCTCACTATAAATAGAGAATATTTCTATTTGAAGACTGATAGTAAACAGATTACTTGTGTCTCAGTAAAGGTTACTATTTAAGGTATCTATTAATAAAAAAAAATACTGGAAACAGAAATGTGCTTGAAAAAGTAAACTCATGCTGCTCTATGCTACACTTGTGACGTTTACAAGAAAAGGCACGAGTTCTCCTGCTGCAAAAATACAGTTCTATTTCCAGATACCCACTTTTATGGATAATCATTTTCTGTTCTTACTGCTCTTACCTCATACCAAGGTTTTTGGCTTGGATCTAAGTTTTCTAATTTAAGCTCTGACATTAAAACCAAACCCTCGTCTATATGCAAAAGCAATCTTCCGTCCTCTTTACTGCAGTGCTCATAAACAAATTTTACTTAAGTTTGAAACCCACAATTTAAAGTAAAATAAATGACTTAAACATGGGAACAGACATGAATGCTTTCACTACAGATGTACTCTACTCCCATATCTAAGTTTAGTAAACACTTTGTTAAATAACTATTTAGAGCAACAATACAACCAAGTTCAGGAACTGCCACTATCTGGAAGTTTAATTGCTACTGATTTCCTCCTAACAATATTCCAATATGTTATCAACACACTAAGAAAATTCTTTACAATCAGCTGAGTCATCTATTTCCATTATTTATAACAAGTTGTTAATAACCTGCCAACAGCTTAAGCAAAGAGAATGATCGTAGGGCTGATTATAGACAATGCCCTGTACTATCAAAATTAAGTTTAATACACTTTTACCTACACTGATGAAATTCCCTGCCTGTCAAGTACTAGCATTAAAAGCGACTCCAAATTATTTTTTTTATAATTCAGATAGGATGGTCAAAAGATAAGATTTAATAGTAAACAATAGAAAGACCAACTTGAGCCAGCTCACATCTAGGAACCTGAAAAAAAACTACAAAACCAAACTTCTCAGAGTGAGCAAAAAACAATAAAATCCAACAAAATGTATTCTATATATCATGCTCTTCACAAATCATTTAAAAATATCATCTCAGAATCTTTTCTGAGAGAAAATTTTAAGTAACAACACAGCATCTAAGAGATTTTACACCTAAAATAGTCTTTTAGAAGTCCTGAACTCAGCAGGAAGGGGCGCCAGTGGCTCAGCAAAGTCCTACTCAGGACACGAGTGTAACAACATCCAAGGAGCGCCCCAGGAGAGGAATATATCCGCCTCCCCAAATCCAGGGACAAGGGAAGGCACAAGCAGGCAGGATATCACACCTCGGCATACTTCCCATGCGCCACACATCTGCATACGGAGGTACCGTTTCAAGGATGTGATTTTTCAGAGGTTCAATATTATGAACTAGCAGAAGACACAACTACTAAATACTAAATAAGGGTTTATTTTGTTCTGAGCTTTTTATTTTCTTCTTTTTTTTTCAGGTTTGAGAATGCTTTGTTTAAAATAGAAATGCTATTCTAAATTGCTTCAGGTCCTGTTGTAGACCAAAAGCTTTACTTTCACAGGAAATTTTCCTTACTAAGCTTTTTCCACCACTGCCTTCCACATTCTTCACATTTCAGTCTCAGAGACAACAGAACTGGCTTAGCAAGTTACAGATATGCAGTTAATGGATCAATCAAAAATATTTGTTTAGTATATCAGTGATCATCAACTTACATTACCAAATTAACAGTGTACAGTAAAAACCAACAGAGACATACCCAAAAAGATCAAGATGAATACAACAGTGAACAACCCAGGAAGCAACACACTATTTTACCATGGTAAAGCTTTGCTATGCAGAGATTTGGGTTACATCAATTCAAAAAAGGCAAAAAAAAAAAAAAAAAAACCTTGTCATCTTTTGATCATTTCCTTATGTTACATAGCACCAAGATGCTATACGGCACATTATGAAATATAAAGAAAATATTTAAAATGCTAAACGCTGGATTCTTAGAAGTAATTGTTTTCCAAGACACAAACATGCTTTGTCTTTCTCTACTACAATCTGTCTGCACAGAGCACATGAGCTTTAATCCATTAATCTTTAAAAATCTCACATAATCACTAGTAATTTTCTGTTCTCTAATGTAGGCTCCAGAGCTTTATTTTCTACTACAGAACAGTTCAGTAAGCAGCTTACTGAATTGTAAAAGTAAAATTATTGCACAGCATCACTGCTAATGCTTTCTGTGTGCCACGTCATTGATTACAGCCCTAGCTCTGCTATCCTTGAAGACCTGCCAATGGCTTCTTCTTCAAGTGCTGTGGAAAATGTATAACACAAGAAAACATGATACTGTGCACACATATAAGTGTTCTCAGATCTTGCAGAATTCAGTCCTGTCTCAAGATTTTTTTGTCAATAACTTTGAAGGAGTTGGGTTAAGTTGTAACTCTTTTCTCCCTTCATATTGGTGTCCTTCTTTGCACTTCACACATGTTTCTACCTGACTTCCTTCAAGAATACTTGGTGAAGAGTTTGGAAGAGAAACTGAGGAACTATAAAACACACACAGCAAACGCTGGAGGAGAGGGCAGCAACTCTCTGCACTTGAACAAAGTAACTGCACTCAAATCCAGAAGCAGCAATCTGGTCATCCCATTATTTTTATTTGGTCTTATTTTATAACTTCATGTTACAAACTTGGATTTTTGTACCATGCCTGTATCCTATTTACAGGAAGAATCAGGTGCCTAGAAATAAAACCACACAGCTTCAGAATCTTTATATGATGTTCTGTTTTTAAGGAAGTGAAACATTTGCAGTAAGTAACACTGGCCTGGGCACCCCTCGCATGGGCATGAGGCACAGGTATGTGAACAGAAAGAATTGGAACCTTACAGCCTAAACTGCTAATTAATTCATTACACAGTGCAGCCCGACAGCCGTTTTTGAAGGACAGCTCAGGGTGCCCATGTAACTGAGATAACGCAGGCCACCGCGCTGACTGCCCGTCTGCCTTTTGCTTCTTGTTAATAGAAAACTAGCTCGTTACACTCGCCTTTTATCTGAGAACCTTGCCAAGGTTTGAACACACTGAACGAACAAACAGGACCCATGCGGTTCAAGTCATATATCCATATTGATACTTTAATGACAGCGGGGAATAATGTGATATACTGGTCTGTTCGCTTACTGTGTTTAAGTGCACAGAATATTGCAAGGTTGATAAACTCATTGTAATTTGGAATAGAACTCAACTTGAGAAAAAGATTGCTTCCCCCCCCCCAGTTTGGTGGAGAAATAAAACAAGCAAACAAAAACCCATTTGGGATCACAGAGAACCAGAGATGGGAAGTGACCTCAGGAGGTCACTTACTGTCTGCTCAAAGCAGATCCAATAGCCCATGTTTCTCAGGGATTTGCCCACTCAGATTTTTAATGCCAATAATGATAAAGCATCTACAACCTCCTTGGGCAACCACCTAGTGTGTTCCAACATGTCAGAGTCTGGACAAAATTCCAACCTCATGGAAAACATATGGTTCAATTAAAACGTATAGGACCGACTGTGCAGCTGTGACATGCCTCACTAAGGGGATACAAATAATGCTCTTTGTATCAAAATGATGCAAAATGACACAAAATGAACTCATAACACTTTTTGTATAAAAATCTTAAGCTAAATAATAATATTTGCTTTCCTGCAAGTCATTTTTCAAAAGGCAATGAAATGATCCAAGTTACACCATGCTGTTCTCTATCACAGTATAAACGCAAAAATATATTCAATGCAAGTGTAAAAGAAAGAATTTAATCCAGCATAATACAACCTACCACATAAAATTCAAGTTTTTTATAAGGTGATACAAGGATAGGAAAATAAGCAGGATGCTACCTTTTAAAAGGGAGGGGAAAAAAAAAAAAAAGAAAGAGTATGGATTTTCACGTGAGGATTCAGTGTGCAACCTTTTTACATTTTCATCTGGATGGGCTCCTCGGGATTTTCACCCACACTGCTTTCTTTAATGGATACCTTTACACAGAGACCACTTTCAACATTTCCCTGGGGTCCCAGTGTTCCACACTGGCCAGCCCCCGCGTCACTCTGCAGAACCTGCCCAGGTTTTAGACAACTCTCTCCACTCTGCTTCCTCCAGAAAAGTCCTCATCAGCCAAGCAGCTGCGCCAAAATACAGCATTGTAAATAAAGGCTTCATTTCTCGGGGAAGGCATTTTAATAAAAACTTAGAAACAAGAGCTTTTTGGTTTTGATGCAAACCTCATCTCCATTTCTAAGTGGTGACTGTCCTGCTGGGTCTGAATGTTTGCCAGATGTGGGGGTTTTAGCACCTTAGACAAAGCAAAATGTTAGTTTTGAAGTTAGTGACTCTGAGGCATGAATATTGAAGAACTAGTGAAAACTACATCCTCTTACATGCCAAATATTACTATATTTTTTGTAAAACAGCTACTGAAGCCCCTAGGAAGTGTTGAAGCACTTTTTGCTAAACTACTGATGTACAAATCCCTATTTTTAGGTCTGGAGCAGCAGACTCTCTCAGACTTAGCTCTTTTTGTCAAGCTAGGAAAATATAAGTCAAAGAAAATCAAAACATCATGTCTGGCCCCTCCAACATACTGCCTTCAAAAGGACAGGAACTAGCCAGAATTTTCACATGAGTGCAGAGCACAGAAACTCCTTGCACTTGCATATGAACAGGATCTGATTTTTTTTTTCCCTCCATCTTTTATGGATAATAAAGACACACCAAGAAAATTAGGTCATTACACTGAGCATAGCAATGGCAATTATATTAATAGGAATTATTTGTTCTTTCCGTCATGGATTTGCAGGAATATCACAAATGCAGAGCAAAATGTTGCAGTAGAAGATATAAAAGGAAATTGACCTTGTCAAGCAAACATAACAGGTCAGGTTAAAAAAAAAAAAAAGAAAAATTCCCAGCCTCCTACTTAACTTTATGGGTAGCATGAAAGAAATCAAGATAGACACAGAAAATTACACTGATCACAGTAAACCTGTTTTCCCTTTGGCTGTTACTGTAGTACAACTTGTAGAGGACAAGCTGCTGACTAACTCAATTACTGCATCAGGCAGTTGACCGATATTTTTTCGTCCAGTGATGAACGGGGTAGTGACAGGCAGCCGTAATGGGGCTGCTAAGCAAGGGAAGAGGCCACGGCCACGTTACAACTGAAGTGGGGAAGCTGCACAAAGTCTCTTGGCTTGTTTGGGCACTCTAACTAAACACCATGCAAGACATCAAAACTGTGATGTTTCTTTAGAGAAAGGGACATATGACACTGTCATACAGTTACTTAAATTTTATGATTCCATTTTTTATCTTCCCAGCAAACTTAGGACTCCGATACATAATTAGTGTTTAGGCAGTAGTGATCTGCAGGCTTCCTTGGAGATGCTGCTGTACCACTAATCCTCAACGGCCTCCTTGTCCCAGGGATGTCCATCTCCGTCCCCCCTGCAGATCTTTGTGAGCTTCTCTAAAGCAGAGGGACTTACAGGCTAGGGCTGCACGAGAAATTACTAAAGACCAAGAGGAACAGTTTAGAGGACAGAAAAGAATTAACATAGGAGACCAGATACCTAGACTCTTGCTTCATGAGTATCTGTTTATAAACTACTCTTTTTTTTATGGCACCAAAATGCATTGGTGAAGTCTTTCTTCCATCTCTCCAATGACAAATTAATTGCCAATGTATATAGCTATTTCAAAAATTAAAATAATAAAACACAATCGTGTTTTCATTCCACATGCATTTGGTTCACAATGTTATTTAAGAGGTGCTACATAATTAGTACTTATCAAAATTGTAAAGTTAGTTGCAGCAATATGTTCTCAACATAATAAACAAGTATTTTCCTTGGGAACACATTACTGCTCCTCTTCTCCCCAGCCAAAGCAAGCTGAGTAAGAGGCAGAGAAGACAGAGAAAAGAGCTGAACAGAAGAAAAAGAAGACTAGGAAAACAAAATTGGTGTATAAAAAAATGGTAAGTCTCAGCCTCTTCCTTAAAAGAGGGATCATGCATTTCAATGGTTTAGAGAGCAATTACTGCAATGCTAGGAGGCATTTGCTCCAAATAAGAGCAGTAAATACAGAAAGTAAATAGGCAGTAGCTGCACTGTGTGTTTTTGCCTGTTTAAAGGCATGTCACTCTGGCAAAGGCCGGGCAGTTTGGCAGAGCAGCTGCAGTGTCTGGGCCACGGCACAGAGCAACCCCTGTGCTGGGGAGAACTGGGTGGCCAAAGGCTGTTGCAGCTGAAAAGAGTTTTGTTTGCAACACTTGGATGGCAACATGGTCTGACTGCAGGGGAATGAGATCAAACACAGCCTAAAAACAAGACAGAAAAAAAAAAAAAAAAAATCTACGAAACCTCTGGAGAAGCATTGCTGCAAGAATCTAGCTTGGACTAAATGAGACAAAAGCAGAAATTTTTGTTTCAAGATTTTGTCTCAATTTCTGACTGCTTTGTGGTATTCCGTGGGTGGGAAGACCAGTTTATTCTCCCCTGCCCCAACCTTATCATTAAAAATCGGCTGACATCTGTTCTATCTTTGCAAGCAACCAAGCTCTAAAACTCCATAATCCTTAACTAGGAGAGAGCGAGTACTGTGAAACTTGCCTGGACTGCTATTTATGTGCTATATTATTGAACACTTGGGAAAAGAATTAAAGTTGATATATTAAGTCTGCTATACCAGAATAAAATGCAGTAACCGTGACTTAGGTCATTTAAGTACCCAGAGGAAAACTTATCAATCCTAGAAATCTGCCTGACTGCATAAGCAGGTCAATCTGTTATATTTCAAAAAGTAAAAAAAGATACAGTACTGCAATAGTACAAGATGGAATGGAGAGAGAAGAAAAACAATGTATAGTTCTCATTGAAGAGCTGTCATAGCACATCTACAGGTCACAGGTAACAGGCAATAACCAACTAGGGTATAAATCCACATAATAAACCCAAATAAATAAACAATTTTGCTAAAGATGTCTTTCAACAGATGTTATAGATAATAAAAGAACGGGTTGATGTACTCTAATAGAAATTTAAACTTCTTTATCTTAAAATACAGTTTACAACTATTTAGATGATTTCCATTTTTAATTGCAATATATTTGCTTGCTTCTAGGAACTGCCAGAGCAAAGTCAATGAAAAAGCACATCTGTTCCCAACAGGTTAGCAACACATTATTATTTTAATCTGCAAAGCTTCATGTACAGTGATGCCACTGCAAGCAGCACAGAGGAGGAGAGGTGGGAGTTACAGTGTGGGAGAAAATGATTTATCATCCTTCTGGGAAAGATATTCCTGGCAAGAGGCTTTATCACAGTAAGCCTACACATGGATCTGGAGGTCTCTGCTTTAGTGGGGCTGTCGCAGAGGGATGATGCCCTTTGGGTAAAGTAACCCAGGCACTTTAAGGAAGTTCCTTCCAAGCACTTGGTTTGGCTTAAACCTCCCAACACATGCAGCTCTCTGAACCCTCTGCTTCCCCATTTCTCCTCAAACCCGTGCCCCAAGAGTAATCCTGCACTACCTCAGTGTGTGCTGACAGAGCAGGCAAGGGAGATGAGCACAGTCCATGACTATTTGACCTGCATTTCTGCTTTCCCTTTGGCAAATCAATAAATTTAGTTCTCTCTCCTGTAGTCCAACCCTGATCTCCAGCATGTTTATAACAGGTATAAGAAAGAATTTGTAAAACAAATAACCCAAAGACAGCAAATAGGAGACAACTCTAAGTAGGACAAAAGACCAAAACAAAATATCATTTAACTAGGATTAAACTCGAGAATTCAGATCATAGTTTAAATTTCTTCTTTAGAAGGGTTGGGGAAGGTAAAAAGAGTAAGAAATCTGGAGCGTTAGGCCTTCAGGACAACTTGATGACAAAAGCAGTCAGTAACTATATTGGAAGAATGATTGTTTTTCCATATGAAATAATGAACACGGTAAAAACCTAGAAGATTACTGGTTGGACAGGACACCAAAGACAGTTAAAAGACGTAGTAATAGCAGATTTTAAAATATGATGAAATCAGTGGGTTTTTACTTTTTAATTTGTTCATAAAGATGGTAGCCAAGATGAACATTACCTAAAAATAATTATGAGCCAAGAGCTTCCCACAGGATAAGGAGCAACAACTGGCAAGAGTGACAGGCCAACCCTGGAGAATTTAGTAACTTTTTAAATACAGTATGTGATCGTAGTTATTTTTAGAAAGATGGCTAATAGCTCATTTTGTTGATGGCCAAGTATATTTACTGTATTTTAGAATAAGAAATAATGTTCTGCAGGGAAACATTTCAGCTCTGCTAGGAGTATGCATGATGACCTAAGACACTGATTCTAACGATGACCTGATTAAAATGTGGCTGATCAAAAGGACCTGGAAGTGAGCCCTCCTGGAGAAAACTGCACATTTTCAACATACCAACTCCCTTTCAGTCAAGTTCAGCTGAATGAAATGATGCATAAAATAGTTAACTTAATAAAAGATGTATTTACCAAGAGCTTCCTAAAAGTAGATGGTATGACTGTACTTGAAGTTCAACAAGTCATAGGTTTATTTATTAAGTTCCACTTGCATCACTTACTGAATGTTTTTTCTTCCTTCATCTGCTGCCTATGCTGCTGTTTATCAAGGTCATAAAAGGCAGTGTCTTTTAAACCTGACTTCACTGCCACTTTAAATTAGCTGTTCCCTTTTCTCTTGGGTACCACGTGCCACACTAATGCTTTAATATCAAATGAATAGCTTTATGTTACTCTAAGCAAAAGTCAAAAACATAGAAAAAACAAACAAAATGCTAAAATGCATGTCTCTAAATTTGCCTTCTTTCAATAACTCAGTTTCAGGGAAAGAGGTGCGTAAAGAAATAACGTAAAATATAAAACAAAATGTCCTATATATCTAAACCATAGTCTGCCTTCCACTGAGCTGAGTATCTTTGCCTTTCTTCAGGAAAGCTCTAATTATGTCTCCTAAAACAACTATGAATTATTGCAAGCTTTGCACTCTCTGCCACTTTTCCAATTTCCTGCATAAACTACATCTTCATCTCAGAGTCTAGAGTAAATAAGGAGAGAAAATAGTATTATATTTGAAAAAAAATTACAGAGGATTTAAAGAGGGACTCTCTGTACAGATTATGCTGATCTTTTGTAACACTAGGTAGACCAGGGACGTTCCAGAAGACTGGAAGATAAGAGGCAATGGAACTACATTTTTCAGAGAATCAGAAAATAGAGACAATTACAGGCTCCACAGCCTTATTCTCATTCCATGCAAAATAATTTCAGAGTCAACAAGGGGCTCTAAGAAAAAATAGATCATGAACTTAAAAAATATAGGTCACCAAGTTAGGCTTTAAGTGTAACTGAAAAGCATAACATTGTCTTTACAAGTGTTTAAACCATCTAACTCCTATGCACATCTGCTGTGTGCAGTCACACCACATTTTCTGCCTCACATACACATCCTTACAGGGAACTTGTAAATCTTAAATAATTTTGTTTGTTTTAAAGAGAGGCTTAGAAAGGGGGCAGAGAGAGAAGAAAAACAAAATCAATTCAAAATTGCAAACTGCTTTCTTTCCCCCCCACCATCATCATCTTAACACCATGCTCTTCTATTTCATTCTAACCTTTACCTTGCCCAAAGCATCAAAGGTACTAACATAAAATATGTCTTAAAAATGACCCGAGCTCCTTGCATAAGCTGTCTGCCTTCACAGAACTCCACCACAGAAACCTACCCCACGGCTTCACACTATTATTTTGCATAACTGAGTAAGCAACTTCCCAAATATTTATCGCCTTCAGAGGATGCCACTAAGAGAACCAAAAGTACAGGATATTTTCCACCAAGGCATGTTCACTAAATATACGGTTTACCATTATAGTCGGTTTCCAAGTTCAGCACGACAGTGCCAGCAGAAGGCAAGATGCAATGTTTGCCATTAAATCTCCAAATGAATACTGTTGCTAATGCAAACTAGGGTTTTCTAGCTGTTTTTGACAGCACTTTATGAGTTTCTAGGACAGTAGGTTTGTATCGAATGCTACTTGAAAAATTATTTCAAGTTAGATGAGCATCCTGCAGTAATAAAACAGGGACTGTAAATTTATATTTAAAAAAAAACTTATGTAATGAGATTTAATATTGCATATCATACTATTTATAATTACATAATAAAAATTCAGTCTTCTCAATCTCAATCTAATAAATCATTACATGCTTTTCCAATGCCCACAATATTATTTACTCTGTTTTTTTTATATTATTTCCATCTTTGAGTTATCATTTTTAACCTGCCACTTCTTTACCAAACCAAACTAAAAGAATTCCAACACATATGTCACAATCGAAACTGTTATGTCAATTCGTGAATATTGACTTCTGTGTCTTTTAAACTGTGCTCCAAACACACCCAACACAAAGCTTACAAGGAGCTCCAGCTTCACTTCAACTTTTTAGAGGCCCTGTCAGTCCTGACAGACTTATATTCATGGTTTGGGAAGGCAGAGACATGTCAAAGTGTCATTGCTGAGAACTGCTCTAAAATAGATATTGCCATCAATTTTGAGAAAGCTGCTAAGCTCGAAGATACAGCTGTATTCGCTGAGATAATTAACATAATAAACCACAAAGCATTCTTGTTCTCTGAATCACTTCATATAAACTGTAGGTATCTTTCAAGCAAACCATAGCACAATTTATTTTGATGATTGAAAATAACAGTTCAGAGCTTGAAAACAATACTGTGAAACAGATTTTCTGCTTAGGGGCAGAAATAGCAACTTCTTGCTACAGAGAATAGCAGTTCTCTCCCTTTTTAAGTGTATCATCACATTAAGGCTCTTGCTTTGTTTTCCCAAAGATGCCTAAGTTTTTGGTAAACAGCAATAGCAAATTTTCGCAACAGTAAGAGCAAAAGCTGCAATACCTCCAGGGCAGTAGCAATCTTACCCACTATATTTTTCTTGTCAGTTTTAGATGTTAAGTGCAAATTTACTTCCAAACATACAGCTGGACACGATAGTGTTTTATCATATTCCTGGAGCAGTCTTCAGTTCAATCCAGTTTTCAAAATTTCTTACATTCCTCATCATAGTGGCTCCCCAAAGTATAACAAAGTTGTGTTTCTTGGTCCCAGCCATTCATTTATCTACATCAGAGTGGAGCATTTCTTGAATTTTCATCAAGAAAATGTAGGGCAAAATTCCCTTTATAGATAGGAAAGTGGATAGAGGAAAGATTACGTGCTTACAGTAAGCAGTTAGTTTAATAATACAATGTTGAAGTCAACTCATAACTTAATCTGCCAAGTCACTAGATAATGTCTTAATATAATTCTTGATTAGTTTATAGAAAAGCAATTCTATTGGATTTTACTTTGAGATAACTTTGCATCTTTAGAGAAGAGTAGTAGTCAACAATTTGCATGCATATTAACACAATAAAAATTCAGTTTCTGCACTAAAGCCTGTCAGTCCTCACAAATGACTAAGCACATTGCTATTTACTGCATTTTACTGAGTGCCCAACCACAGAATACATGTTACAGAAACCTTACGCTATTTTGTTCTCGTAACCCAAGGGAAAAAACAGGATTTTGTTCAATTCCACAACGTTTACAAGAACAACCGGGCTGAAGGTTGCGATAGATGCTGCGATGACGGCGCGTGCTCCCTGCTGATAAGCGGGGCGGCCCGCCAGGCTCCTGCGTGCGGATTAACAGAATTCCTGGGCACAGCTAGCACGGCAGCTGCTCCCGCGCAGCCGCTCCGAGCGCCATTCCCTACACACGCAGGGCGCCCGTGTCCCTCCTTGCTAGTAGTGAAGCTCTCCCTATGTTTACAGGAGGGACCCATAGCAGGCCTCATTTAGCAGGAGCTATTTCCCATAATAGGAAGCAAGCGCTGCTCCTTAACCGGGGAACTGCCTGCTACGAGCACGTGAGATTTGCTGCTTGCCCCTACCCAGCAGCAGGGCATTAAGACGGATTTCTCTCTGCAGGGCTTAAATAAACTAACTGATGAAGAAAGATCTTCTACGTAGTCTGCAAAGCAATTCCTAGATTCTTCCTTTAGAGAAAGGCTGGTCAGTATACTTAAGAATATTTAATTGAGCTTTTAACCTATATAAAGAGGCACAGAGGAAGTTCACAGCAGCAAACTGACATCCAGAAGCTCAACAACACATCCTAAGTGCTGTTAAAAGAGGTAGAAAGTGTTCTTTAAAAAAATTAAAAAATGCTTGATGAGAGGCTTTTGTTTAAAAGGTGAAGAAAAATGTTTGCTGACTAGTTTAGAAGAGATTTCCTAAACGGTATCCCCCACAGTCTCCTTTACTTGCTATCATCCTTCCTCCACTGTTTGTCCTTCCTTCCAACTCTTTTCCATCTCTTGTCGCAGTTCCGGTTTGGTTTTCTTCCTCCACTTTCTGTCTCTACCTCCTCATTTTCCCACGAAAGCCACAAGACTTCACTTGGTGGATACTTTCCCTTTATTCTCCACTAGCATTCCAACAATATCCAACAATATTGAGATCCCACAAGGACTTTAACAGATAGAAATGCAATTGCCAGGATATATTGCTGGAATTTTAGCATTAGAATTGCTGGAAAAGACCACCAAAGAATCCCTCCTTGGTACTTTTTACAGCCACAGTTCCTGTGCCAGTCGCTCTTCATCTCCTACATTAGTTGCTGCAAGTTGCTGCTTGGATGTTAGTTGTCCAAGCAAGTAGACAACTTTGCACAAAAACCGTACGGGTGCTGCAGAAAGTTTTGTGGTTATCTAATTCCTGCTAGTCACATCTGCAGCATATTTTGGAGCTAGCTCCTACCTTTACTTACCTATAATCCTTGCTAAATAGTTTTCAAAAATTGATGCTGTGTCTGTTTTCTTCATAAGAGAGTTTTCTAATAAGCAGCAGAAGCTGACAGCAATTTCTCTTTTCAGCTATGAGTAGGCCAAGATATGCATGAATAAAAGCAAGTTTAGAACAATTTCATTATGCAATTTGATTTTGGCTCTATCTCAGAAACACACAGAAGTGGCTCAGTTTGACTGCAGGCCACGCTAGCCTGCATTTACAGTGCAAAAAACCCCAACATTAATAGCAAATATCTCAATCTCAGAAAAGAGCAGGCCTGGAATAAATATAATTTTCAGCCACACAAAATAACAGACAAAAACAAGGCTCCAAATGACTCTTGCTATCACCTGTATTTATTTTGTCCCCCTGCACACATTGCCCCTGCAGAGCCCATCCCAAGTCACTGCTGCTAGTGGCAGGGAGCAGAAAAAGGCAATGCATTCTCAACAGCTATATCAGATAGTATCAAAATCTCCAGGCTATGGGTCTACACCACATGCATGAAACAGGCAACGGGAGACTGGGCTATCGGAGAGGCTGGCAAAGACAGAACAACTATGAAGCATGTAGCAGTAACCAGGACCAAAGTAGAAACTAGCACGTTCTGCTTGAGGGGCCACATTGCCCTTGGGATGGCGATTTACTTACTGAAGCAAGATGGTGCATCAGACACTGCAAGACCAGCAAGAATCCTGGATTATTTATCACTGTTTTCTAGTAAATGAAAATCCTGCAAGGAATATGGGTGCAAAGAGATATTTCTAAAACTTGGAGCATTTAGAACAGAAATAAAGAAAAGGAAATGAACAAACCAGGCATACCTTAAGACTACCTTATCCCAATCTAAAATCAAAACTGCCTATTTTTTGTGTTGCACATTAGATTCTGATCAATCAAAATAAAAAAGCAAGCAGGCTCAAGTTCTATTTAATGACTACTTTTGCTTGTTATTTTAATCGTTCCTAAAACACACCTCTCCAGAAAACGCTTATATATCCCAAATAACTTAATAGCAGATTCTTGTATTTTAGTTAATAAATTATCTATTGCTTCATATCAAATTTGTGGGTTCATGTCAAGTAACTGCAAACTCTTTTTACACACCCTTATCTTAACAAGTAATTCCTAACAGCAGTGGAAAGGAAACTTGCTACATCATGTCTAAAATCAGAAAACAATTATTTGGAGTAGAAGTCCCATTTGATTTTTGTTGTCTGAGGGTTTTAGTGCACTTCTTGCTGCCCTAAAGAGTTAAGAAATTCTACAGCAGGAAACTGCATGTAGCTGCAAGCTAACCAGGGGAGCTGCTGGAGTCCTTCATCAAGGATAAATATTCCTCTGATGAGATGAATTGTCATTTCAAATGCACGTACTCTGTGAGAAGAGACCAAAAATCTGAATTGCCAGCTAAATTAACTGCTTACTGTCTGCTGTCTCCAAGGAACAGACACGAATTCTAGCTATGGGCACAATATTGGAATTTACCTGTTTCTCTGGCCATGGCTAACTCAACAGTAAAAGGAACACAACAGAATAGCAAAACTGGGGCTAGAGGTGCAACACAGTCACTATTTCCCCCCCGTCTCCTCCCCCCCACACTTTTTTTTTTTTTCAGAATACAGATAGATGAATGGATAGCACTGAGCATGGAAAATGAGGGGACACTTTATAATCCCACTGCTATTAAGGATTTATTGCTAGAGTTTTTCCTAGAGACAATCAATTCCTTTGTGCCCTGGCTGACAATTTTGGAAACTCATGGAACATTTAAGTGTTTCTTGATTAATTGCAGTTCTTAAAAATAATCATACAAGGGTGAATAAAAGAGCATCACTCAGGTAGTTGATATTTTTCTGGAGGAGTATCTTCCCAAATTGGACCCAGATTTGTACAAAAACCATGCTTTTTGGATGTATTATAGTTAGCACACATTTTATTTTTTCCCATACTGAGGAAATGTTTGGAAGCACGGCATATATTCCTAGGTGCTGTATCTGTATACTTTGTGACTTTTTCTAGTCACTAAGATTTGAGAACTAAATAAAATCGCATTTTTAGATATTTTTGTTGCAAAAAATTAGAATCTTTTACAAAATGGTTGCTGATGCTTTTTAAAATCAGATGAAAATGCTTTTCTATCAATATTACTTTTTTTTAATGTTAACTTCTACAAGAATGATGGCAGAACAGATTTTCTGTACAAGCCTGGAAATAGTCCATAACATTGCCATATAGGTACAAGCTCTTTCTATCTAATGCTCATCTTGTTTTTCAACACCTATTTAGAATTTCTTACTATTGTTGTGGAGCTTGAAATTTCAATTGGTCCCAGCTCTGATACACTGGGGATGGATACCGGGCAGTACCAAGCCAGAGCGCAGGTAATCACACAGCTCCAGGGCCCCTGCAGAGCAGCAAGGATGCAAGAGACACAGACTCTTTATTCCTTTTCCCCAAGCAGCAGATGGGCATTACAAGGAGAGCTGGCGTTTCTTAATTCTTCACCAAATGTATTTATTCTGCTCTGCATTAGAGACAAACTGACAGAGATCACCAGCATATCAATGCCCAATTAAATACCAGAATTCTTGTAAAAGAACAGGGTTTTTCCTAAATAAATGACGCTGTTGGTATTGAATTATTGACATAATGCAGAAAATTGTCTCAGGAAAAATATTGTCTGGCTTACCTTATAAGAATAGTTACTTTTTTTTTTTCCTCTCTCTCATCTAAACAAAACAAATCTGAAGGACAAACATGAAGGACATGACAATAAAATCCAAACTGCCTGCACTTATGCATCTGACTTTGGAACATTTAAGTCAGTTTTACTTATGAAATAAAGCTTTCTTGAAACGTGGCATTTTCTCCATTTTCCAGGGAAATATGAAAGTTAACCTTGAGTATGGATGCACTTATATGGTATGTGACAATATTAAAACAAAATAAATTTTGCCTAATTAAGCAAACTGAAATAACACACGTTTTAAAATTTCTATAACCCATCAAAATCTCGCATATGATTTCCATGTGGAAGTTCCTGTTTATGTCAGACTTTTTTTCTTTTCTGATATAAATGGAATTTAATGAAACAAGTTTAAGGTTTAGGAACAAAACCAGCCTGGTTCTTGGTCAAGTATCATTTCAAATACAAGCTCCGGACTACTACTGCACTATTCAAACCTGAAGTACAGCACAGCTAAGACCATACAAATTTCAACCTGAACAATAAGAGCATAATACCTGGTTCTTTTGTTCCTCTACCAAGATAATGGAATGAGTAGATACTATTAATGAAAAATATTGAACAAAAAATAAACATATAAATTAAATTTTACCAACTTATAATAAATAAATAGAAGTATCCTTGAGGAGCTAGGTCCTGTTATCGCAAAATACAATCTTTCTGGGACAGCTTCAATTACAAAGTTTAAATTAGAAAAAGGCTAAAGAACATTCTACCTTTGTCTAGAATCAAGAAAACGAATATAAAATATCTGATCAAACCAGGCACTATACAAATTAAAACAAAACTGCATATGGAGTTCAAACAAGGCCTCACCCCAATACCAAAGGTGTAAACAAAAGCTTCTGCTATTGCTTTGGGGGCATTAGTTTTGTAAGTATATCTTTCCTAATTTCATTCCACTGCAGGAAACTAATCATATACATACTGATTATATAAAATTGCAGCGTCTCAAATGAGATGCTAGTGTAGCCAAAAGTCTGCCATGACTAACAAGGATATTCTGCATATATTCTGACCCAAATGCATGAAGAATGAAACACACACATTAATTTCACTGATTCCTCACAACCTTCATTAGATAAGGTGCTTCCTCAAGAAAGGTTGAATTAATGCTAAGACACAAAAAAGGCAGACTTTGACATGCCTGGATTAGTAAGTATTCCAGCCATGGATGTGAAATAAACCAACACTTAATCATCAACACCACACCTATCACTTAGCAACACGCACACTACAAAGAATCCCAAGTGTGCTGACCACAGCTAAATGCATATAAATACACCAGAAGTTAAGTCATTCTGTACTCAAATATCTCTACACTACTCAAAATTGCATTACACCTATATTCAACCTAACCCAGGCTACCAGAGGAATGGAGGAGTTAATTACATATGCAAACTTTCTGTTCTACATCATTTGAAAGATCTTTTGATGCTGCAAAGGATGACATATTTCTTCATAAGATTTAGAGAAACTAAGACATATGGAACACTGGGAAAAATACTAGAAAATTTCAAGGGAATAATTTTAAAATTCCTTCAATACTGTAAAAGCCGGATTTGTAATTCTCTGCCAGCTTTGCTAATTACATAGCAAGGGAAAAGACTGAGCCTTCACAATTAAGATATGCTAAAGCTGCTAGGAACTGGCATATGGACAGTACTGTGAGAAGAAATACAAAAACCCTCAGGCTCAGAATATTGGTATTGATTTTGCAGAGATGGCATTGGTGTTTTTGCGTCCCCTGCTTCAAATCCCACAAGATCGAGAGCCTGACAAAAACTCCAGTGCATTCGCTGAACACAGCTGAATGAAGAAAACAGTGTCTTGGCTAATTTTATTGCTATTGTTATAAAAGTTAGAATCTTAACTATTAAGCAGGGAAGAGTTCTTAATTAAAAAGCATTGTTTGTGAAGAGTTTAGTCCTAATATTTTCCTTTATAATTAGCAGTAGTAAGTTAGTATGACTTTGCAGTGGAAATGAATAGGCCTAATACTTCTTGACAATACTGTAGAGACAAAAACATTAATTACTAATTAGCAGCTTTTATTTCACATCTGTAAAGGCTCTGACTTACCAGTCTATATCGATTGATCAAATATTAGATATTATCTCTACAAACATTCTACCAAGTAAGTTTTAGTCATCTTGCACTTTAGTGAAAGTAAATGTTAAAAATAAAGCTGTGTTATCTTCGCACATCTCCATTTAACAGCAGTTTTGCGTCATTAACCATAAAATGTTTAAAAAAAAAAGTCTCCATAAAAAATAAACTATAGTTTCATTTTACACATATTTAACTTTTGGACTCAAACTTGGACACAAGCTTCACTTTGGACTTAACTTTAACCGGTGGCTACCAAATGTTAGTAATTTGCTGTATGTCATGATTTAATTTTTAATGCAAGATCTCTAGAAGGAGGGAAAAAACTATTTTCAGATGTTTTTTAAACAAAGAAAAATTCACCTGCAATCACTATTGTAAAATTGGAATCAAATTGATCATAAAATTATTGTTAAATTGAAAAGATAACATTTGAAATAGTACTAGTGCAAAGGAAACACAATTGCGCTGACATCTCTGAAGAGATGGAAAAACAGTAAGCCTCCCAACTAATGAACCAGATCTAACTCTTGATAAAATAATTGAAAACACTGATGGATGTTGAAGAAGCAAACATGCAGTATTGGGAGTACACAGAAAACCAGAACAAACATATTGAACACGAAAGCTTTCAACACTCACCATCTGAATGGGTTTTTTGTGAAGATCTCGTTCGGTCACCAACTTTTCCTGGTCAGTGACATAAAGGCCTTTTTGTGCGAGAGCTTGTATAACAGCATCATGACCTAGAAGTGGCTTCGCAGCATCGCTCTTGAGAATAAGGCTCCCGGCACGGCAGTAGAGCTCTGCCGACAGCAGCAAGTTAACAACAGGTGGTTTAATGTGCTCCTGGTCATACTGGTCAGTGTAAAATGGTTCTCGCAGCTCTTCTGGAATGTTTTCTGCAGAGATCAAAAGATATAAAGCATAAGCCACTATCAGAAAGGATAGCTATATTATTCACTTTTTATAGGTATGGATTCAAACTTATGTTAAAATAGCTTCAAGGGAAAGCCAAAGTCTGTACTCAGTCATCACGCTGACAAAGCACTAGGAAAATTACACACAGAATTCAATAAAAATTAAACTATAAATAGAAACTGAGGAAAATTTCAGAAAATTTCACACTTCAAAAGTCACATCAGAAGACCAACCCCTGGCTTTACAGCATCATTAATTTAAAATTGACTCATTCAAATACATGCCCAAGCGGTCTTTTTCTTTAGTATAGTATTTTATAGGTCAGACATGTGTCCACTTACACACAAAGCCTTGCCCTTATTACCCTAATAAAATGGAAATGGAACAACATACTTCAAACAGAGTAACTCCAGGGACAAAAAGGGAAACTATCACACATCACCTTTCTAAATTTCAAATCAGAAAAATAAGTTTGCTTACTGTACTACCTATGGCAAAGATTACACACTGCAAAATCAATGCGCTTACTCGGATGTCTTAATAGAATTAAAGGAATACAGAAAAATATGCATACATATATACATATTGCTTATTTGTGTTATTAAGTGGTTCAGCTATTGACAGGTCTAGCACCAATAGAAAGCTATGCAGGATTATGTCAAGATATGCTGAGTTTCAGCCCTTACACTGGAACTCCTAGACAGACAGCTAGGAGTGCTAGGACAGTTTTTTTATATACTGACAGCACAGAACGTAGACACAACATACTGTCTACCATAGATACAATAGTTACATTTAACCTGATATTAGAGCAAACGAAATCAAATCACCAGTGAAGCAACAAATAACTCCAGTACGGTTTCAGAATTCACACTTCTAAATACAAATTAAGCATTGCAAGATGCTCCATTTTCCCTGCAAGAATTTCAGTCTCCGTTATTAAAAATCTAACTAAGCCAGTAGCATTTACGGCAGAAGGAACTCCATTGCTTCCCTGCATCCAAACGGAAAAGTCCATTTAACTCCTAAAAGAAAGGAGGGGCAGGGGAAAACACAGGAAAACAGGGAAGCAACTCTGGCTCCGGATGCAGCTCCTATCCCTTCCCCTTCAGCTGGCAAAATGTGTAAGGGCAGACAGGATTTGAAGGGAAGGGTGGAGTGAACAACCCAATATGGGTGGGGGCAGGAGAAGGAAAACCAGACATGGCCATCACAAGATAACAACAGATGACCTCCTTCCTCACCCATACTGTACGGCAGCCGGGCACTGCCATTGAAGAGCTGTGGAAAGAGCTGGCCTTCGCCCAGCCACTGAGGGACAAGATGCGTTACAGCAGGCAAAGAGGAAAAGGAAAAAAATTAACAAACACACTTTCTTATACATCAGCCTTCTCATAAATAATTAAGGATACGATATGGTTTTTTGCTTGCCAAATCAGAGTATTGAGGCAAGAAGGCAGAGGTGTAAATACTAACTTGGTTAAAACACATCTAAAGTTTTGCCAGAAAGCAGACATTTCTGCTTAGACTACAGATCAAAGCATAGTCAAAGCTAATATAGTTGGGTCTTTGAAATAAAAGTCTAATGCCAAACAACATTATTTCTGCACAAGATAATAAAACTATTTTGAAAGCACTACCAATGACAACCAGAGATACTCTTGGGACAGAAAGAATGTTTTCAGCTTGGACATAATAAACTAGGAAAAGGAATTCAGAGCGACTACGACAGTTTGGAACAGCTCATTTTGAAACTATCATTTAAATGCATTTGGAATAACTTTATACAAAGCAAACTTCTCTTACCACTTCCCAGCTACTTTACTTATTGATTCCACACATCTCACTACCTTTCAGCACCATAAAAAGCAGTTTAATTAACTCAATTCCACGCATTATTACCATCTATTGCCAGTCTCAATCCTATACACCCTTGCTTCTTTTCCCTGTTTATCCACACATCATCTATTACAATGTTATACTTATTTCTGAGGTTCCTCATAACCCATCACCACTTTACTATCTATTATTTGAACTGACAGTTTTTAAAGCATCTTCATGCTACAGGGCATTCTTTGCTAAAAAAAAATGGCTTGACCCTGGGGAAGACAAAGCAAGCAAAAGAAGCACACACCTTTGTTTGAATCACATGGTAAGTTAAATGGGGCAGGAGGGGAGAAGGAAAGAGGACAAGGAGATAAGGCATTTCCTATTTTTCATAAATGATTTAAAAAAATGCAGTTGATTGTCTTAAGGCAGGAGCAGGTAGCTACATACAGACAGAAATCACAGACATGCAAAGTTGGAGAAACTCCTGTTAAGGGTCACTTTGCTCTTGTTGATACCTCTTATCTTTTCACTTAAGGATAAAATTTCGCTTATCCTTACACTTGTTTTAATGAAAAAGAATCACATAACTTTAAGATGCGATATAGGCAAAACTCTCTCCTCATACAGATGTGAACTAATCCTTACACAGCATGAACACTGCTTTGAAACAAGTTATTTGTATTGGTATAGAAAGCTTAAGCTGTTTCTTAAAAAAGCAAACCTTTTTGTCGAGTTTCCAGACTTCCACACAGATGAATACAACCCTTTGAGATTTGTAACTGCTGAGTTTTTCAAAATTATAAGAGTCAACAATTCCGGATTTATGAACTTTTGCACTAAGGAACTGTAAAAATTCAGAAGTCTTGATCAACAAGGTCTCCCTTTATTCCTAAGAATAATATAAACAAGCTGAAGTGTTCTACCATATACTTACTTTCTAATTAAAATACATATCATTCTTCTGAACCACAAGGTCATGTAAAGCCTCAGCCTAGAGAATTTCCGTCTTTTCAGGGTACTGACTTCCATCAACAAGGAGATTAACAAAATATTTGTAGAGGAGGTTTAATACCAATTATTTTGCAGGAATTAGTATCTTTAGCCACTTTCTGGTTCAACCTGAAAAATGAATTTATGGCAATACTCAAATGATGCAATTACTTGACAGTTTTATGCTAGACAGCAGAGATTTACTTCTGCTGCAAAGTAGTCGTGTGAATTAGGTGCATTCACAGTCTCCCCACTGCCAACAAGAGCTCTGGTGCCCCTTTCTCCTTTTGGGTGCAAGAGGGCAGAACTTCCAAGGCAGTCAGAATCTGAGGACTGAGAACAGCCCAGAAAAGCACCATTTAGATTGTTTTCCTTTTGGTGGATTTTCATAGTCATCTCAATAACAGACAGCATTTCAATAGGACATTCTATTCTAGAGAGGCCTTCAGGGCCTTCCATAAGCACGACATTTTTGAGATTCACAGCAGATTAGTAATTCATGGGAAAACAGACGCTATTAAACAAACAAACATGAATTCTAAATGGGAGTTGGAGAACAGAACAAGGTACTTGACATTCAAAGTGTTTGTTGAAACAGTCTGCCACTACTTCTTACCCTAACAGAAGGTAGGGCAAGTATTTTTCAGTGACTTTCAGAAATATCTGGCAGACTGAATTTCAGTATTAATTCTTAACTTTGTCTACCTAGTTGATCTCAAGAACTCAAAAGATTCCTGTACTTCAAACAAATTAACCATATCTTCCTGCCTCTAGATACCGCAAACATAGGCCACTGGTGATGCTTGGGTTTGGAACAGCAATTCTCTACTTTCCATAGGTAGTTCATATAACATTAAAAGGAAGATTTGAGGACAAGTAATGAAAGAATCCAGACAGAAGCTTTGTTGTCCCAAATGTGCAACAACTAAATAACTTTCATTAGCCATTGCCTGAAAACGTTCTCATTTTCTTTCTTCTTTTATATCTTGGAAAAATGACTCACTGAGATGTAAAAGCCGCAAAGTATCGTGCAAGCTATTCCTGGCCCTACTTTCTCCTGCTCTACTATTCAAAGTTATTCTCTTCAAAAAAATCTTGTTTAAAGAAACAACATTGAACAAGCCCGATTTGCCTACACATGACTCTCTTGGCTTAATGAAAGGAACAAACTTATTTTCCTTGCCATGATTACTACTTGAGAAAGTAAGTCAATAAAAACTGATCTTTGTACGCTAAAAAACAAAACTAAAAACCCACCGAGTATTAAAAAGTTACCCAAATTTGTTTTCTAGAACACACCAGTCAGAACTGCCTTGAGGAGCGCAAGTTACATGCGAACTGGATTTTAGGTGGAGATAGTTTATGTGTGTGGGTTTTCTTTTTAATGCTTTATCTAGGTATGAGTTTCTAGAAGGAATCTTTGTAACAAAAACCAAACACACAAAAGCTTCTCAGGCTCCGCCTTTATAGTCCATCCGAAATTTGATTGCTTTTAATAAGCACCAAGAATCACAGAAGAAATGCTCTACTGGGTCACACTAATTGTGTTTCCAGTCAATCAGCAGCACAAGGAGAAATGCTACTCTCAGATCAGCCAAAGTATTTTTGGTAGGTACCTATCTTATTAACACGGGAGAGTTTAATGACTACTTTAGCAATACCTGCCTCTTTATTCAGGCTCTGATAAACAAAAGAATACCTTAGAATAATGCCTGACAATAACAGGTTCAAGTCATATTAGCACATATGCCTTCAGAAGTTATTTTCAGAGTAGATAGGATATGAGAAATAGAGAGATAATGATGTAGTTATAATCCCATTTTACTCAGCTAGTCTCCCAATGCCCCCAATGTCTTTTACAATGAAGATATGTTTTAAACAGCCTTTGTAAGGAAAGAAAAAAATGACTTCAGAAAAATAAAGAGGAAAGCATTTATTTCTTCAACTCTCATATGACTTTACTAAATCTAAATGCAACTTTTTGCTAGATGTAACTGGACAGACACTGGATGACACATCTACATCCAAGTTTGATTCAGTTTTCCTTAGTTTAAGAGTGGTTCTGGGATGGAAGAGAAGAAAATAAACAGCAAACAGCTAGAAAAGAGTTTCTTGAATGTTTCTTCCTGATCCAGTACTATCCAAAGAAAAAAGAAAAAGTGGGAGTGTTGGGAGGAATCACCTATTTGTTTTCTCTCACAAAATCCTGAAGAATTTTCACTCCGTAACCCCATTTTCCAGAGAGCGATCAGCAATGACATACATTCAGTACCATGGATTTACCAAAGCAAGTGGTTTAAATATAGTAACTTCACTAATGGAACTGCATTCAGTACTGCTCATTAAAATCCAGATAGCTGAGGAGTTGAAATCAGGTATCATCTCACCTTTCCAGTATGCAAAAGTTCAGGTTAACAGTGTGCAAGTCCTCTTCAAGTCAGGAGGAGAGTCACCTTTAAACAGGGAGTTACTAAGTACATCAAAAACATTTACTTAAATCATTGAAAGGACAAAATTAAAAGACAGCTGCAGTGGAAGCCACAGTGATGTTTGAAGAATATAATAAAAAGCAGCTAGGTATAAGGGAGAGGAGATATAATTCATCTCACCACCCTAGTAGGTGAGCATTTGGCTACAGTCACTTCATCAGTGCTGTCACATTCTGCTTGCCCTGTCCAGACAGACAGGCTCAGTGACAAAGTCACTGAACAGACTATAAACTGCCTTCCCTGCAGCCTGCTGCGTGCACAGGCTCCTGACAAGCATTAGCTTGCTAACTCCCCTTCCCAGACTTACAGCTACAGATGGCTCTGTCAAACCTGGTAGGGCCATAAATCCATTCCATTTTATTTATTTATTAAGAAGAGTGAGCTACTGTCAAAACACATTCCAAATGTGTTGCACAGAAAGGAGTGATGCCCAGAATTTCTAAGGGAGATAATCTCTGTTTATGATTAGTCCAGTAAACTGATTTTAGTGAGATGGATCACAAAGCGTCAACTTGTCACTGGATATTTGCAAGGATGATGAAAAGGACTCTCCATGTAAATAATCAAGAAGGGTATTTTCCTCACATGTGTCCTCAAACTCTTACTTTTCTACTTCCCATTCACTCATGACAGGTTTTGATTGCTGCCACACAGAGCAAGAGAAAAGAAGCGGTACTTGCACCTGCTAAGAAGTATTAGGAGATGTTCTGGCCTGCAACTTTCAGTACCAACAGCCGAGAGCACCACTCAGTTATAATTTGCTTCTGTTTGTTAAGCAGTTCATTTCCTCCCTCCCTGGTCCCACTGTCAACCGCTGCAAACAGTAAGTAGGTGCTTGTAAATTCTGAAAATATTAGTTACTAGGAGAAAGATGTTTCTCAGCTAATGTGTTGTCACGGGGAATACAATTTGTAACCAACTGCCTCAGTTGCCTATCAATTATTTGACACAAAAGGTGCACTATTTTGCCTCAAGATAGTCAGAAGACATGGACTATTCTATTATGCCTGCAGAAGCTACTCAAACAAGTTTTAACTCAGCTATTTCTGACCATAAAGATGAATATCACCTATGCTTAGCACAGTTTATTTATGGCAGACTTGGAAACACAGATGTTTTGAAAAAAGAATTGTATATTCAACATACCTAGGTAAAAGAAAAAAGACTCTTCAGCAGTTGAAACCACTTATCTTGTTTTTGTGCCCTTTTAAAAAAAAATCTCTTTAGGAATTGATGTGAGATTATTGCAAGCACTCAGGAATAAAACTAAACAAAAGATACATGAGTCTTCCAGAAAGAAAACGAATTTGTTTCTATGACAGGATAAGAAGTTGAATGGGTAGTAGAGCAGGAACTGATTTATCTTGACTTTAAAATGGTTCCCATAGTATTCTCAGAACCATAAAGGCCATAGAGATGGTCTTAATTTAGCAACTTCAAACTGGATGCAAAGTTAGCTAGAAAAAAAAATCATATTCCAGAAATACTCATCAGTGACTATCAAATGGGAAGACTCTTTAGTCCAAGGCTGAAGTAGTAGTTGGTATTTTCATTCATAATTGGCTGAAGTACTAGAGAGGTCTCCAAGCTACAAAGGGATTGAAAGCATTTTGGAAGATAAGATGATTTTGATAAGTGGAAGAAGTGGTTTGACAAATAGGATGCAGTTATGTAAGTATAGCTGCAAAGCAGGAACCAACAACCGTACAATTACAAGATGGGAACAACTGAGTAGGCAGCAGTTGTGCGGGGAGATACGGATGGAGCTGGAGTGAATCACGGATGGAATGAGTCAACAATCCCAGGCTGATGCAAAAATGGCAAACATCATATTCTAGTGAATAAATTAGAGTATTATGGGTTGGACAGGTAAAGTATTTTGCATATTTGCACAGTACTGACCTGAGTGGGAGAATTACATCTAGGTTTGAGTATGGAATTCAGACAACATAGGAAAAAAACTATTTTGCGTAAAACGCAGAAGAACAGAGGAGATAGTAATAGTTTATTTTCTTTATAGAAAAGGTTTTACAAAGGAATCCACTGTCCTTCGCACATCCACAGGAATCAAAAGGATGTGGGACAAGAAAGCAATGGCTTTTGTAGGGCAAGAAAAATCAAGATTACTGTATTCTTCTAACATCTAGAGATAAATAAGGATTCAAAATGACCAGCAGACATACAGTGGAATCACTATAATTAAAGATTTTCAAAAGCAGGCTAAACAAACATCTGTCTGGAATGATGTCTCCTTAGCTGACCCTATCTTTAGGATGGTGGATAAGACAAATTTGCCAGACACATTTTTTAAGTCTATAGCAGAGAGAGAGGAGTGCTGCACTCCCACTTCTGATATTTTAAAGATACAGAGTAACACGGCACCAAGACCTACTTTAAGTCATTCCTTTATTCCCATTATATTTTTTAAAACCAAACCACATGGTGATAGAATTCAATCATTTCTCTGAAAAGCGGATTTTTCTCAGCTGAAATGGTTAATACCATGTAATTCACAGGACTTCTTACACAATTAGGAATTCAGAAAGTATGAGAGCTAGGGCTGAAAGTGAGCACTCACAGGTCTAAATTCTGAGGTTCACAAGTAAATTCTAAAGGCTTCACTTCCCCAGTGTCACATTTTTACTTTTTGTTAAATTCTCCCTGCCTTCAGTTGCTTTAAGTTATGTCACTTAAAACATTTAGTTATTACAATTAGTTAGCCTTTAACCTAATCTATCCTAACACTGATATTTCTGCAGCAAAACAGATTAAGGCACCAACCTTTCAAGTTTGAAGAGCAAATTGTTTTAAATAAGAATTTCTTAAAGAAAAACAAACAAGAAACATGTCATTACAGCAGCACAATTCCATGGCTGATCTGCCACATTTTCTTTCTTACTGCTAGACACTGAGTTCTGTTGATGCAGCAAACTATATTACATTTTCTAAGGCAAGGTTACTTCCTCTGTCTATTATTCACACGTGACAGTCCTACTGAAGTTATCTTGCATGCCCATATTCTTATAAGACCACTTAAACTTGCCCATGTTGTGGGCCAGACTCTACTGTCACAGCTTCATTGAGGGCAACAATAGACAATTGGTCTTACAGGTTACCAAGACCCAAAAGTTGCTACTACATTTTTACCACATCTATATATCACAAGTCTTACTCAAGACAGGATTCTCATCTTAACACCTAATCAAGTTGTATCTGTAATTTTGATTACATTCCAACATGTGTTTTTAAGAAAGTGAAATAAGACCACAGGATCCCAAAGATATGTCCATTTGATATACAAAGATATAGTTAACTTCTTTCAACATAAAATTACAATGACTTATGACTGTTATTAATAAGATGCATTAGCTTCTTTCAGAGAAGTGGAGAAAAAATCTTTGTTTTCTTTAAGTAAGGAACCCCAACATTTCAGGTATAAATACAAATTAAATGTGGCATCAATGAACACACTAGCAATCCTCTGTATGAATGCAATAATCCACCAAGCTTCCTTCCTTCTTGAAAAGGTGAAGGTCAATTCCTCTGTTTCGCTCCAAGTATAAAGGAAGTATCTGCATTCCTGACAAGCAAGTTTTACATGCTATTTTTTCCCTGCCTTGGCCACACCAGTGAAGCTAACAGTGATACTAACCTAATGGGGAAACTCTCAGATGAAAAACAGTCCATGGTTGCGTGTATTTACCTCTCTTCCTACTACATACAGAGAGCAGAAGGTGCTACTATCTTTTCCAATCATTTCTCACTTGCTTTTGCATCTCAGGACCACCACAGGAATGAAAGGAAAGAGTGAAGGAATCTATTTTGAATCAGACTTTCTACAGAAAGTAAAGCAAGAAGTATCCTGCAAGTTGCTTTATACATTCACTACAAACTCAACCTATATAAACGAAGACATACCAACCAACCATAGCATCTCTGTCAGACTGGCAAGCTGCTTCTGACACATAAAAAAGGTTTTTAGATGAAAATCTGGGGTTATGTAACTGCACAAGCACTGTAAACTAGGAATTCCCACAAGCACAGCCTATAGAACTGGGTTACCTGAAAAGATAACCATCTCTGAAAATTTTGACTCAAGTCATTCCAAGAATCTTCACTGCTACTAGCATTTCACTTCTCAGCTCTGCATAGCTTATAAAGCCTTATACAAAGGGTTACACAACCCTAGTTTTTACAGGGGAAAGCATTTTTAGTTAAGTTGTATGTGGATGCAATGTTTGCCCTTTTTTTTTAAATAATGCATATGCATTCTAGTTTAGTAGCCACTGACCTTGCTGAAAAATCACTAGGCTACACCGCTTTCAAAGCAATATTTTGGAAGCCCCATGCCAAACAAGAGTGGATCCCAGGGGCTCCCTAAAGGAGCTACCCTTTCAGCCCCCTCCTTGTGCACAACAACGCTCCAGCTCTGCATGCAACACTTGGACAACTCCCAAAGCAGGAACACTTTCCTGCTCTTCCACAAAGAGGAGGGGCAGGACAAATATTAACGGTTAATACCTTTAGAAAGAGAGAAGGAAAGAAAAGCAATCTCTGTTTTTGAACACGCAGGCAGCTGAGCGATCGTTACACGAGGGCGATGAGCAAACAGCCGGGCACGTTCCAAAGCGCCTCCCTCCAGGGCCCTGGGGCAGCCCGGCGTTCCTCAAGGCCCCGCAGTGTTTCAGGCCGGGAATACCAGGCCTGGCGTTGCTCAAGGCCCCGGCCCGCGGGGACGCGGCAGCAGGGCCTTCGCGAGGCATCGCATCAGCGCCCTGCGCACGTACGGGCGCCGGAGCCTCCTGCACTGCACAGGCCAGCCAACAGCAGCATTAAGGGCTTTATTTTTTTTCTTCTCTTTTTTCTTTGCTATTAGAGGCTTTTTGTTTTTTTTTTTAATCCTCCACAGAAATCCTTCTTATTGGTTAACCGTTTGGGCGACCACGGGCAGCTGTCACAGATGTCAAAACTAACAGCACGCGTCTACGGCCATTTCCACCTCGGATTTGGGTTTTAAGGGACAGAAATAAATAAGAATAATAAAAACGTGTGGCTAGTCATCTAGTTTTACTGGTCATGGATAGCCCCCTCATCC
>JAWLRI010000779.1:236621-257658 GCA_034781795.1 Crypturellus tataupa
CTTCCGATCTCGCCCGAGTCGTGAGGCCGAAGCGCGGGTCGGGGGAGGGCGGCGTCTGGGCGAGGGGCCCCGCCGGGCTCCGGCTGCCCCCCGCCTCGGGCGGGGCGGCTGCGGCCCCGCTTCGTGACGCGCTGTGAGTTGCGCAGGCGGGGAAGGAAATCCCTCTAAACGCAGAGGGGGGTTATGCGATCTTAGAGACGTGAGGTAGACAGAAATTTGGAGGTTGCCGCACAGAGTGGGATTTGTGCGGAAAAATAATATCGTGTACGCGTTTGGCACACTTGGTGTTGCGGAGGCGACGGCTGTGGGGTTTGGGGTTGGACAGCAGGGTTGTTCGTGCACCCCAGTGCTGATCCCTCCTGTCGGAGCGGAGCTTGGCATGCTGACCTGGCGCGTAGCTCCTTGGGGTTGTCCCTCCGTGTGTATATTCTAGATACAATTCTCCAAAAATTTAATTACGACTCTCAAAATGGAAAAAAGAAATACAGCTAGTGAAAATTCAGTGAAGTTTATGTGCATCTGCAAATGGCAAATATCAAGAACTGGCTGTAGGTGGATCTGTGTTATCCAGTGCCATAGGCCATTATTAGATACTATCAGAAATAAAGAATGAGTGTCTAGGTTTGAAAATATATATCCTTTTTTAATATTTGTTTATTTCTCTGTGTGTGTGTGTGTGTGTGTGTGTGGTAGGTAACTATCTCACGGTGACAGTGGTTTCTAACAGTGGTAATTGTTTTCTTTCTAGGGTGCAGAAGCATGTTTCTACCACGATCTCTTAAAGTCAAGAGGAGTGATGATGAGGACAGAAGCACAGCTAAGAAAAACAAACTGTCTGTGGGACAGTCTTCATTAGAGGAGACTTCAGAGGCCCAGGAGACCCAAGACTTCAAGTCTGTCGCAAAAGAAACTTCTGCTTCAGGATGCAGTTTGTCTGAAGTTACACAAGAGTGCAGAGAGCCTGTAGCTATTCCATCGGATCTTGGGGTTGCTGGTACATCTGTGGGAAAGGACAGCCAAAATACTGATGAAGAAAGCTCTTTGGAAGAACCTGTAAAATCCTTCAGCAAATCGCAGCGCTGGGCAGAGCCTGGGGAACCTGTGTGTGTTGTCTGCGGTCGTTACGGGGAGTATATCTGTGATAGAACAGACGAAGACGTGTGTAGTTTGGAGTGCAAAGCCAAGCACCTTTTACAAGCTCAGGAAAAGCTAAAATCTGGCCAACTCGTGGAAGCAGAAAATGACCTTGATGCAACTTATTCCTATAAAGATCACTCCTTTATTTTAAGTTTGCAAGACGAGCAGATCAGGAACCTTAAATTGCAATTAGGTATTGTTGTCCTGGGCCAGCAAGTGCCAAGACCCATCATTGAGTTTGAACACTGTGGTTTTCCTGAAACTTTAAACCGTAATTTAAAGAATTCTGGCTATGAAGTTCCAACTCCCATCCAAATGCAAATGATTCCTGTTGGACTGCTGGGAAAGGATATTTTGGCTAGTGCCGACACTGGGTCAGGAAAAACAGCGGCCTTCCTGCTCCCAGTTATAATGAAGGTTTTAAAGGAGGTAATCAAACTTTGCTTGTTTTGAGAACGTGGTTTCTCGGTGTAATTGAGAACATGATTGCAGTGGCTTCCATTGAAATGCAATGGTTTGTTTTATTTTGACTGGTGTACATTATTGCTTTTGAGAGGATTACTGCTTGACTTTGAATGTTTTGTCACTATGTGCTCAAGTATCTCCATCAACATTTCTTAACAAGCAGGGGCTGCATGTCAGGCAAAAAATCTACCAGAGTTAAGTGACTTAAAATAGTAAGTGAAAATAATTCCAGGCATTCTGTATGTCAGCTGCTGCCATCTCCTGAGGTATCAGATGGCTGAGACTTTTTGACATTTGCATGATTTCACAGAATGACTAATGTTGAAATCTGTTCAGCTGACCACCAGGTAATGAAGGAAGTTCAGGTAATATATTTATGAGTACTTTATGAGAATAATTTCTCAAATGTGCTAATTCTTAACACAGCTTCCCACAGTCCCAAAGGAGGGAAATCAATTAATAACATTTGTGCTTTGAAATTCTGTACCTAACTCTTAGTGATGTTTTGGATTGTTTAGGTACTTTTACATGCATATATACTTTTTTTTTTTTTTTTCCAAAAGAGTTATTTAAACAATATTTAATTAACTCTTTTAATCTTCAAAGTACTATAACATTAGTTTTAATACATTTTTATTTAAGAATGAGATCATCGTGATTGAAGTCCACAAGACTGGAGGTGCACTTGTAATAATGTGCAAAATTATGTCCTTGATGAATAGTATTGCACCTTAATTTATCTATGTGTGCTACTTTTCATCTTCAGAGTACTTTACAAGTTAATGTATATTTCCATAAGAAAGTTTTGTTGTTGTTCTTTAAAATGTTTTTAATTTTAACTTAGAAGGGAGGATTCATGAGGAATCTGGTGATGAGATACTATTTGACAGTTCTTCTCATTGCTTATATATCCCTTATATTCCTTTTTGTAGTTGTAAGCTAAGCTGAACTCTGTTCTCTAGTCAAAAACAACTGAAGAAGCCCATTTTGAGACAGTGGTTAGCTATGCACTTCCTATGATGATTCACTGGGAAAAGAACAACTTCTTACTGTTTTGTCATTGTAAACATTCTGGGTGAAGAATAGAAACAAATAGATACTACCCAGAGAGATATTTAGTAAAATTGTGTTAATATATGTGAGAGCTTTGTTTATTTGGTGATCAAGGTGTTTTAGGCAATTGATGATCAATAATGACAAAATAATGTGTCTTAGAACGTGACTGCTGTTATTCTATTTTTCTGCTTTAGCTTATGTTCTTTTTACTTTGTTACTAAATATTAACTGCGTTTGGGGAAACTGTATTAGTTGTATAACTATACCCAAACAATGTTTATGCTTAATTCCAAGCAGTGGGTGAGACAATAAAGGGAAATATACTGTGCTGTTAACGTCCAGATTTAAAAAGTTTTGTATGGATTCTAGAAATATGGTTAGCATTCTGTGTGTTGAGTTTCTGTGAAATTATTATGTTGTAACATTACGCAATAACTAAGAGGAAGAAAGTGATCTTGACAAACGGTTCTGTGCTCTGCTGTGTGCCTTTGCCAGATGCTATTTTAACACTGCAGTTACATATACATAAATTCTTGTTTTCAAACGTGCAGTAATTGGTGGATTGACCTTCTTGATATGCGCAGTTACAGGTGAAATCCGTTTCTACATTCTATCTTCAGCTCTGATAGAAAGAGTGTTAGCAGTCTTAACTACATGCAGAGTAGTAACTGCACTACATATTTTATGTTGGGAGATTTAATCTTTTTACCTGAGTAATAACACAACTCTATGTTCAACTTTTTTTTTCTTTTGTCTGTTGGTTTTGTAGACTGAAACCCCCTCTGCACTTATTTTAGCACCAACAAGAGAATTAGCAATTCAGATAGAGAGACAAGCTAAAGAACTGATGGCTGGTTTGCCAAATATGAGAACAGTGCTCCTCGTAGGAGGATTACCCCTGCCACCACAGCTTCATCGTCTCAAGCAAAGTGTGAAGGTAGGGATGAAAGCAGGGAAAGATCCCGTGCAGAGCTGTTTTAATGACATTCACAGAAAAGAAAACTGTTACTTTTGACTTGTATGGGCCCAAAATGTATGGAGTTTTTTTTGTGTGTTAAATCTAAATTATCAGAAATAATTGTCAGCTCTTGAAAAATTTACAGTATTTTTTTTTAACATTTGACTTCTGTTTATACATACAATAGCTCTATTTTTGAAAGGGTTTATTTTCATGCATAATACTGCTCTCTCAATGAAATATACCATTAAAAAAAAAGTTCTTCTTTAATGTGGATTACATTGCTGGTACTTAGAAATTTTCATTAGGGTACTAAAAAGTACATTTCCGTTTGAGGCTCCATAATGTGTTAAGTTACCCGTGGAGATTTCAAGACTCTAACTTGAACATAAATAATTTCACAGATTATTGCCCTTCTCATGGATGTGCTGTAACCTAATTGTTTTTCTAGGATAGTCATCTTTTTTTTTCATTAAGTTTTTTCTGCCTTTTGTTTTTGTTGCCTTTTCCTAGGTTATAATTGCAACACCTGGAAGACTTCTAGAGATTTTAAAGCAAAGTTCTGTTCGACTTCATGGCATAAAAATTGTAGTAGTGGATGAAGTAAGTTTTTAGTTATTGGGGCTGTATTGTCTATAAAGAGGTTACTGAAGATCCAGTGTGGGTGCCTAGTTAAAATAAGTATGCAATAAGTATTAAAATATGAAATATATTTCTTAGTGTTAAAAATTGATTTTTTTTTGTGTTATGTGGAATGTATTTGAACTATGCATGCACTATTGATTATAAAGGACTTGCACACCAGGCAGACAGGGGAATACAGACTGAAGCAGTTGATTTCCATTTCTCACTTTTCTAAAAATACTCCTGCACTTTGGATAACTGCATGCTAATTGTGAACTCACATAAGACTCATAGACTTTAAGTTGAAGATACTGCTGTTTACTGAAAAATCTGATACAGATCTAATGTATTTTACTCAGGTGGATACCATGTTAAAAATGGGTTTCCAGCAGCAAGTGTTGGATATTTTGGAAAACATTTCTCATGGTCATCAAACCATACTGGTGTCAGCCACAATTCCAGTGGGCATTGAACACTTAGCAAATCAGCTTCTGCACAATTTTGTAAGAATAACAATTGGAGAAAAGAATCTGCCGTGTTCTAATGTTCGCCAAATTATCTTATGGGTGGAAGAACCATCTAAAAAGAAAAAACTGTTTGAAATACTAAATGTAAGTATAATATTTTTCTCATAAAAATTATTCGTGTATCTTTATACAGCTGTGTCACGGTGTCAGCTTCTCACCTTTCATTCAAACCTGTGTGTAGTGAAAATGTGGAATGAGGTTAAGCACATAACTGCACTCTAACTAGTAGTATGCAGTAGTATGTGCTAACTAGTAGTTAGTGCAGAAGTAGTAGGACTAGTAGTTCTTAATAGAAGAGCTTCAATGGCAATTTTAGGATTTTTTTCCACCCTTGTCCCACACACGATCTTTTGTGCAGCAGCAAACAGCATCCCTCAATGGCTCCAGTTAAAAATAACTTGATTTTTTTGGTAGTTTACTGTATGGTACCTCAGTGAGTTGTACTAGCATTATCTGTGAACTGGAGAGAAATACAGCTTTCTTAAGCAGTTAGAGCTGCTTTTTGGTCTGGAAGTAGTTTGTCTAAATCATGAAAAAAGTGATCAAGAAAGCGAATATAGTTCTTTGTAACTTTCTTGTGGATGTTTATCAGTAATGATGGCCTTAATCCCTTGTGTATTTTTTATGAGAAATTGGGAAGGAAGATGATCTTGGCTGAGAAATAATCAGCTTTTAACTTTTAAGTCTAGCTCAGCTTCAGAACTTGAAGAAAGCCAAGATTGTCATGAAACTTTTTTAAAAAACTTTTAATTCAAAAATTGTTTAAGGAGATGAAAGGATCTGTAAGAATCAGAACTCACGTTTTTACTCTTTAATGTACAGATTTGTTTAGTTTTATTGCTGATTTCTTCTTTCTTACTTAGAATTTAAGAATGTTTATTCATCCAAATGTGATGTTAATACTACAGAGACAGCAGAAATTGAATCCAAGTTGCTGCTGATGAGCACTTGACTGTTGAAGTACCTTTTTATCTAAACTGTTTAATGATACAGGATAAGAAACTCTTCAAGCCTCCGGTGTTGGTGTTTGTGGACTGCAAACTGGGAGCAGATTTGTTGAGTGATGCTGTTCACAAGATTACAGGACTGCAATGTGTATCCATGCACTCTGAAAAATCTCAGATGGAAAGAACAGAAATATTACAGGTTTGTGCCTCATAGAGTCACTGGCTTTAATAGATTTTTATATGGCTAATTTTATTTTTTTTAAAGGTGACTTAATTTGAATGAGTCAAGTCATAGTTTGCTGTCACCTATATAATGATTCAGAATGATGCATCAAAACTTATGCAACTACATTCTTGTTTTCATCAGATTATTGTTCTCTGGGAAATGATTTGTAATGTATTTGCCTCTATTCCTTGCATTTCTGTAGATAAACGTAGGTAAGTTTTAAATGTAGGTAAACGTAGGCAAACGCTGGGGACTGTTTCTTAAGCTATTTGCTTTGGATTGGAAATTTAAATATGCACTTAATTTTAATTGATACTTGTTTATCAAATGACCCATTTAAATTAAGAACACATTTTTTTTTTTCCCCTTGTGCAGTAGAATAATCCCATTGGGCATATTTTGATGCTGTACAACCAACTCTGATGTGTGCTTGGAGATGTTCAAAGTACAAATAAGGAAAAAACATATTTCTTTTTCTTCTCTGGCAGGGATTACTTCAAAAGAAGTATGAAGTTATAGTAAGTACTGGAGTCCTTGGACGAGGACTTGACCTTGTCAATGTGAAACTGGTAGTAAATTTTGATATGCCTTCCAGTATGGATGAATATGTACATCAGGTAAAAAGAAAAAAAAAAAGTTGCATGAATTATTTACCAATGCATTCTTTTAAAAAGCATACAGAAATGTACCACTTCTAACTATTGAAATTTAAATCAAAATATATAAATGTAAAGATGGTTTCTATCTTCAGAAGATTGTTCTACATTCTTTCCTGTTTTGTCCTTTCTTACAGCACAAAGATATGTAGGAAGCAAGATTTGCCCTATTTTTATTATCTGGGGGTAGAATGGGGGGGAAATACCACTCTGTTGGGATATGCATGCAAAACAGAAAGGAATTTAATCTTGAATTTTCTTTTTGTTCCCTTTTACGACCCCAGTATCTCTCTTCTGGATAAGAAGCAACAGCCACATGTGGCTTCAAGGAAAATTAGATAATACTGAGAAACAGGCATTAAAAGTGTTTTTTGGGGGGGAGTGCTAATTGTACGTGTCCTGCTTGATGCTAGATACTTGCATGTAGCATCGCTCTGCCAGCTTTTAACGTGTTACTTGGATTAGATTTACTGTGAGCATTTGACTTAACTGCCTGTAGGTTCTATCATGCTTAGGAGATGAGGTACAGAGACTTTGTCTTGTCATTTATAACAGTTGTTGAATGCTTGAATCTATTTCATAACAGAAAATTAGCTGTAAGGAGACTTGAAGGAATTTCACTTAATATTGATAACAAAAATTAACTTTTTTTTTTTCAGGTTGGAAGAGCAGGGAGACTGGGTCACAGTGGAACTGCAATTACTTTTATCAACAACAACAGCAAGAAGCTCTTTTGGGATGTTGTGAAGAGAGTGAAACCAACAGGCACCATTCTTCCTCCCCAGCTGCTGAATTCCCCCTATCTTCATGACCAAAGGAGAAGGGAACAACAGCGACTTAAACAGTTACAGAATAGCCTTGTAACAGGAGACAACCTTATGGACATTATTAGAAAACATGACAAAAACAATTCTCAGAGGTAGTAAAGGTGCATTTCTAGATATCTTAGGTAATTAAAATGAAAATTGTATTGGAAAATAAACATGGAATAATGGTGGTTTGTATTTTGCTTTTTTAAAGAGCCTTATATAGACAGTTTTTTAAGCAGTCTTATTTTTTCCGTCTTTATTTTGAAATACTAATAATGTATGTTTGAATTAAAGTAGTGCCCACTTGGAATAATTTTTATTTTAAAAAAGAGTAGTGTTGTGTCTTGCTTGCAGCACAAATGGAGATTTTTAAAATTTTGTACTAGTATTTCTGAATGACCATTCAGGCAGATGAAAGAGTGGCTTTGGTATCAAATTAGAAAAAAAAAAGCTTAGTAGCTGATTTGTTTCAATAGAAGGAAAAAAATAGTATGCGATGTTGCTGTTAATTTAGCATAACACAGGAGGGGGGGAAAATCAAGGGTTTTTTTTTTTCATTTTTTTTTCCTGTGCTTTGTCCTTTGTCTCCCTCTGCTGACATCTTGTGAAGTTTTGTTCCCCTGATCCAAATCTTGTTTAAAAAATCAGAGTTTGGCCCCATCCTTCCTCCCTTTTCCCCTCGGGTGCTTGTCCATACCCTCTTCTCCAGGCTCCAGCAGCGCAGCCCGCTCAGTCCTTCCTCACAAGCTGGATGCTCCAGCCCCTCATCATATTCCTTGTCCCGCTAGGCTGGACCCTCCCCGCTCCGCGGCTGCCTCGGGGTTGACCTGGTGCTAGCGACGGGAGCGAGCCCCGCGCATGCGCACACGCAGGGCGGAGAGGCGCGCCTTGCCACGCCCCCCCACCTCACGTGCTCGCGGGCAGCCAATGGCCGTGCGCGCGGCGCATTCAAAAAGGAGCAGGGAGCGGGCGCGCGCGGCGGCCGGTGGGGAGCGACGCGGAGCGGAGCGGAGCTGCGGGTGAGGTGGGGGCCGCAGCGGGGCCGCGGGGACAGGCGGGGACCCGCAGCACCGGAGCAGCCCCCGGAGGCTGCGTTCTGGGTCTGTGATGGGGTTCGGGCAGCGGGGGTGGCTCCCGAGCCGTCCGAGGAACGGGCGTGTTGTGGTCGGGGCTTCTGGAACCTTCCTCCCTTCAGGAGAAGGGAAGGGAAATGCGCTTCGAAGCGGCAGCTGCAAAATACAGCGCTAACAGGAGCTTCCCTGCGGGTCACGCTTGGACCCCGACGTATATCTCGCTGTCTGTCGTACTTTATTTCTCCCGTTTTTCTTATGTTTGTTTTTGTTTTCTCCCCATTCTGCCCGTGCATTTCTCTTGCTAATGCTGTCCGGGCCTTTTAAAGCACCTGAGGTAACTGAACTGCGCTCCTGTTAGCCCCAATGGCAAAGCAGTTGCCGCTGGTTGTGAAATACCGGGAGTGCGTATGTCTCCCAGCGAGGAAAGGCGTGATCTGAATCTGTTTGACAGGAAACTACTGCTCGTGAATTGGGATGAAAGGACTACATGTGTTTGCTGAGCTTTCTTCATGGTGTTTGGTTTGATTTCAGCACAAACTGTATCCCCTGGGAAATGGAATCAAATAGCCCACTGCTACCGAAGCAGATATCTGCTTCCTAAAGAAGCTATATCATAATAATAATAAGGTATATATTTAAATGCATAAGTTTGCATTACTTGCTCTTGTTGATTTTGTAGGGAAAATATTTACTGCAGTATATTCACATATTTTCTTATATATTAAAACATGACTCCTCTTGGCCATAATCCCAATACAAATTTTGCTTTGTCTTTTAAGATTCCAGGAGGAGGAGCACGTGGACATGGACTTAACCTTTCAAAGATGTCCAGATGTTTTTTTCAAGTCTCAGCACTAACTTGCCGGAAGACAAAATGTCTAGTTACACAGTTCCTGCAAGAAGCCTCTCTGAGGTGCAGTGTACTACTGATTTCCAGAAGAATTCTTCACAAAGTGCCCAAAATACCAGCAAAAAGTTTGTGGGGCAGCTGAAACCAGAGGTATCAGATGAAAAAAAAGATAATCCATTTTCATACTCTCAGAATAAGACCAAAGAAGTAAACAGGACTTATGTGATTTCTGCCTGTAGAAAAGCTGGTGATACACCAATTAAGTTTAAGCCTGAAGATAAATCAGTGCTTCAGAGGAAAACCACAGCAAACAAAGAATCAGTTTGCAGTGGTGAGCAATTGAGTGAAAAATCGGCGAGGGATGCAGAAAATGTACAAACTGAGAAAAGACTTACCCTGCAAAGATGTGTGAGGACTGACCCTATGGAGAAGAATAAAATAAATCGGAATACCATGTCTGGAATAGAAAATAAGGATTCTGTTGCTGCCCAAAGAAATTCCAAGGCTGTACTTCCACCAAGTCCTGGTAGTAATGATACCTGTTATGCTAAACTAAGCTGTAGATTAGCTGAAGGTCAGTCCAGTATGAAGAAGCACTCTAATCTGAGCAGCAAGGATTCGCTTAGTAATATTGGTGGTCATTCTGAAAATGATAGCTGCATGCATTTAAAACATAGGACACCCACTTCAGATAAAAAGCTGCAAAACGAGATTTCTAGATCAGCGCAATGGATTAACTCAAAATATAGTAATAGGGCATCAGGAGAACAGCTGAATGAAAAGGGCCATTTAAGTAATGTAGCTGGAAAAGAAAGGTTACAAAACTTCACTATAAAACACAACAGTTTGGAAAGGCCAAGGACACCAAGAAAAGATACAACAGAAGGATTGAAGCTTACACCAAAACATAGCGCTCCTCAGGATATGAGAGGTTTTTCTGTATCTGCTTCAAAGAAGCAAATATCTCATCCTCAAGTTGTAGCAAAAAAGAAAATGAGTGTCCCCAGCTCTCCCTCTGTCAGTAGAGGTGCAAAAGCAGAAGAGAATCTAACATATGTGCTAGCTTCTAACGAAGGAGCTCTAGCTGACAGCAATAGCACCAAGAAAGATATTTTCAAAGCAGAAAACAGCAAAGTGACCGTAGCTGTTCGTGTACGGCCTTTCAGTAACAGGTTTGTATCCTGGATATGTTTCTCATGTTAAAGAGTAGCTTTTATAATACCTGTTGGTTCTTGCTTCCTATTTTTTGAAATATTTCAGTTACTGACGTGCCAAAGAGTTATATTAACCTTTTGAAAGTATTAAATATTTCATACAGTAGCAATCTAAATATTTTGTTTAGAAATGAATTCATCATTTTCTGGTTGTTGTGGGCTTTCTTAAAATATTCCCTGGCTGAGGTGTTCCAGTATTTCATGATTATTAAGTGAGATGTTCAGTTCTTTAGTAACAGATTTTTTTGTAAACTTTGCATATACATATATATATAAAAATTGTTTAAAAAAATTCATTACTCAACTTTTTATTTTCCATGAGGCAATATGATTGAGATCAGTACTATAATAGAATGTAGCCTGTGTTGTTTTATTTATTATTTTATTTATTCTCTTCTCTACACTTTCTATTCAGAGAGAAAAATGACAATGTTTCCCCTGTGGTCTCCATGAGCGGATCAGAGACAGTGGTACAAAATCTGGACACAAACCAGGTTTACAGCTTCAGCTATGACTTTTCGTTCTGGTCTTTTGACAAGTGTCACCCAAGCTTTGCAAGCCAAGCAGTGATTTATAACACTTTGGCAGTACCACTCCTAGAAAAAGCTTTTGAGGGGTACAACACTTGTCTCTTTGCTTATGGACAGACTGGTTCTGGAAAATCATACACGTAAGTTTCTGACAATAGTTTGTATTCTGTAGGAGACAATTCTTATGTAATTTCTTTAAAAGAGGTTATGTAGAATAAATAATTACTGAATTCTGTTGAAGTTTCTTGCACATTTTAAAGCCAGTTAAAATATTAATATTTATAATTAATTAGAGCTGAGGATGTTTTCTGTGTTTAACTATTTTCTACTTTTGGTGAAGAAAAATAAGGCGCTCAAAGAATTTCCAAGAGAAAAATTTGTGTGAATGTGGAGTGTTTTTCATTATTGATTTTTTGTGTGTGTGTGTGTGAGAGAGAGAGAGAATTGACATGTTGCAAAGTACCTTGGGTTTTTGAGCAAGACCTCTAAGTAATTCAAGTTGTGATCAGAATTAAAAGAAATTAGATCCACATGTCCAAGTGCCACTACTTATTTAAAATCTATTTTCCACACCCCCTTCTGAGACTTTACAGCCCATTTTATAGGTGTTTTTTAAAAGAATGCTCTATGAACTGTTTTCTTTCTAGCTATACATATTTACGCCCTTTTAAGTGCTTTATTTCCATAAAGCACTATAGAATTTGTGAACTTTGGCAAAAAAAATGGTATTTATCTTCAACTCTGCATTTTCAGAATATAAATTTCATAATATAAGAAAATCCTGCCTCTGTGTAAGTTCTACTCTTCTTTTTTTTTTTGTTTGATTTTAAGTGGGAGCCCTACTTTTTAATCTGGTCCTTTTAAAAAAAAAAAAAAAAAAAAAAAAAAAAAAAGAAGTGTCGTAGTGTCCCTGCTCCCCACTCAAATCAATTATTTAACTTGACTCCTGTGTCCTTTTTTTGGATAATAACTGTGTTTTAAGGCCAGGTGTCATACAGCTGTGTGATTAGCTGAGATTTGACTGATGTAATTGAATTAGACCAATATGCATTTTTTTTCTGTAGTGGCAGAGCTACATGGGACACAGCTATATTGGAGGTGGAGAGAAGTTTGGGTTGCTACACTGGCAGGATGCAGAGAATATAAAATAAGTATGTGTAGGGTATCAAACATCTATAGGCTTACTATTTAATTTGACTTGGTCTTTGGTTGTTCTAGGAGCTCTGGTTCTTCAGTTTTTACCTCACTTCTTCATGGATTAAATATGTTGGAAAGGATTTCTGGGCATCATCTTGCCCAATTCCCTACTCAAGGGCTGGCCAGGATCAGATTTATTTTTGTAACTAATTACTTCTATTGCTTATGCATCCTTTCTCTTATGGTAACTACAAAATTAATAAAAATAGGGTATTGCTATAAAGAGTTAGAAAATGGAACGCATAGATAAAATATTTTCTTTAACTGCAGAATGATGGGATTTGAGGAAGATCGAGGAATAATTCCAAGATTTTGTGAAGATCTCTTCACTCGAGTAGCACAAAAGGACAAGCAACAGGTAATAAAAAAAAAAAATGCAGTTGTGCTAATATTGAGTTATGAGCAGATCAGTGTAAAATGAAGGAATAAAACATATGTTTTCATGTAGCTGATAATGTCGTTTCAACCTAAGATAAGGAAGTTGCTGAAATGTTAGCAGACAATTAGCCAAACAGATGAATCCACACTTGAATCTGTGACAAGAGTTTGGATGAGGTATTCTTCCTTGTGGAAATGCAGTAAGTGTCATTAGAACAGCCCAAACAGGTTAAAAATCTTGTAAACAAGTGTGAGACCTAGAAGGTAACTTTGTACATAAGCACTTCAAAAGTACATGCTACATAAGCGCATACGGAGCTTCTTATCTTCTGTAGTTAGAAGAAACATTTTTGTGGCACTTGTCAAATAGACTTTCTGTCAGACTGTTGTTGAGGGTTTTTTCTATGCTTGAATGTCTTGTAAAGAATCTCTTGTGAGAAACCAGCTCAACTAGAGTGTAACACTTGAGATGTGAACAGGGATAAAGCTGCGTAGGAATGCAAATGGTAATACTTGGTTAGAAACCCTGAATATTAAATATTAAGAGTATTAGAAAAATTTCAAATATTAAGAGTATTAGAAAATTTTATTTATTTGGGTAAGGACTACTTGATTTAAAGCATGTTTGTCTAAGGTTATTTTTGCCTTTGTGTTTTATATGTATTTTGCCTACACCTGCAGGGGCTGACTCAGGTAAGCAGAGGTCTATTTTAAATAGATATGTGTTTTTAATGACTTGATGTTTAATAGCAGACTGTAAAGCAGCTGAAGGGTCAGTTAAGTTTATGCAGGCAAACTTTTTAATAGTTCCAAGTCTTTCTAACACTTGATGCATAAATTCATGGTTTTGAATAACAATACCAATAAACTCATAATATTTTAACATCTCAATAGATTGACAGACAGTGAGAAATTTAAGAGTACTACTGCTTAACCGAATTTGCCTAGAGAGTGTAACTACTAATAAATGAACAATTACCAGATACAGGTTTGCTCTTCTTTGCTTATATCTAGTGATTCTGTTGCTACAAATCATCTTGTATGTATTTCTGATTTGTTTTTGCTTCCCCTGTAAGCTAAATTCCATTTATATATATATTCCTTCAAAAGCCTTATGAGTGTTCAAAGGAAAATATTTTTTCTTGGGAGTTTGTTCAGTTCTTTTAAGGTTGCTGTGAATAGTATTTGGTTAAAGGATTGTTACCTAATAGAAAAAATAATCCTTAAGTCAGAGTGTTGACACCACCAGTCAATGCCTTGTTACAGGTGGAAACCTGGTGCCTAAGGGAAAGAGACTACAGGAGCAAGCAGAGCTGCTTATGTGCTACTGAACATCCACTGCTGATGCTTCTGGGACTGATGTAGCTAAGCCTGACGTTTATCACTTGACAGAGGGTGTGAATGAAATTCTAATAAACTGTTCTCAGCAATAGCAGATGCTTAGTTTAAGATATCATTTCTCTTGAGAGATCGCTTCAGTGTAAAGTTTTGTGATACTGAATAGTAGTGTCTGGTAATCTATGTCTGTTTATGAATCGAGTTATAAAATAGTGCTGCAGACCACACAATATAAGAATAATTTTTTTTTTCTTTTTTAAGATTTTATTTCATCTTGAAATGAGCTATTTTGAAGTTTACAATGAGAAAATTCATGACTTGCTTGTCTTTAAAGCTGAAAGTGGACAGAAGAAACAGCCTGTAAGTTGTTCGCAGAAATCAATGTGCATACTCATTTGCTATCTCCAAGTAGTGAAATCAATTACCTAAACAAAAAGGTACAAATGACAAGTGATCATTGCTTTCTTATCTAAGTACTTTAGATGGTGAATAACTGGAGTTGAATTAAAAAAAACCAGCTCATTATATAACTTCAAGCAAAATGCTTTGTACTTAAGAATCCCTAAGCCATAAGTCTTCTTGAAATAGAAACAAGGGAGGTAGGATGGCCCTCAAAGTTGTCATCCATATATCTCCTGAAATGAGGAAGCTATGGTCAGCCTTTATGAAAAGACACTAATTGAAGGATATTATTTATCTAAGAAGTTCAACAGGTTTTGTGCAGTGTAACTGAGCTCTGTTCTTATCAATTGGTAGCATTAAGAGCCTGCCATTGCTGTAACACTTACTTGTGTTTTTTGTTTGTTTTCCTAAATTTATTTAGTGTTCATATGCTTCCTGAAAATATCTGTGTCTTGTTTCTTTTTTTTTTTTTTTCCTGCTGAGGTGCAAGCAATTGTCTGGTGCAGTTTACTGTTATTTCTTATGCAACTATAAAAAATCAATTGCTGGTATCTTCATGAAAATTGTTCATGAAACAATTTGCTAATTTATTTTGAATTTTATTAGTGATAAACCTAATACTAGAAAAAAAAATCTCAAGAAATTCCTGATTGCTCTGTCCAATTCCTAGATTACTAATGAATTCCTCTTCTTACTAGCTCCGTGTAAGAGAACATCCAGTGTTAGGACCGTATGTAGAAGACCTGACTGTGTAAGTCTTAACTATTCTCCTCTTAAGAAACACATGGCCTTAACTCTGAAATGCTGTCCCAGTTATCATACTGAGACTCTGGGCAGGCTTGTATATTTGCCAATGGATTTTGCAAGATCAGAGCTCTGCTTTTACAAAAGCTTGCATCTCTAACATCACTTGTTGTATTTCCATTTGACCTCTGTGAACCAAATGTATGTGGAAGTCTTGAAAAAAACTTGACCTTTCACGCTGTATTTATATTTGGTCTGTAACTTAGGAAATATTTCAAAACTCAAGCAGGAGGGAATGTTATAAAAACAAAACAAATAGTTTGAACCCAAACTTTTTTTTCCCTCCCCCTAGGAATGTTGTCAGTTCTTATTCTGATATCCAGGTAAGACTTTCTTTGTTACTAAAACTGAATGCGAGTGTTTCTTGTTCTTTTCATTTACTACTGAAAACTAAATACTATGGATGGGGAGAGAATAACTTAAAGCATAACCAGGATTCTGTAATATTTCATCTGGTTATGAAAGGTAGTAAGGACTTTTAAGCTTTCTAGACTCCAACAAACAAGTGTCACATTTCCCACATGAATGTCTTGAGTTTAATTTTCAACCTTATACAGTCATCTTTTGTTATTAACTTTATTTACAAATACTTATTTTATATTTCAACTCTTCTTTCTTGCAGAGTTGGCTTGAGCTAGGAAATAAACAGAGAGCAACAGCTGCTACGGGAATGAATGACAAGAGCTCTAGGTCTCATTCTGTCTTCACCCTTGTCATGACACAAACAAAAGTATTGCTAAATGTTCTATTTTTAATTACCTGCTCAAATGTGTTAGTGGAAAATTCTGTTTTGTGTCCTGCCTAGAAATTTGTTGAAATTTACAAGTTCGCTTTGTAAAATGGTATTTTAAAACGCACATTCCTTAACCTATCTTCTATTTTATGTGCTTTGATGAGCTCACTTTAGTGCCGGGGTGCCCCATTGTAGAAACGATAAAAATGTCTGGTCTGGTGCGTCTAGGAGTAGTGTCAAGCTTCTGAGTGTCTTTGAGATATGTGTGGAAGCCAAACTGGGGCCAGACCTTATTTCACATTGATGCCAACAAATCTTGGTGTCCAAGAAGACGGGCAAACTAAAGTCTTGAATTCCTGCAGATGACAGTGTGACTGTGCTGGAAGATGCTGTCAATGTTTTCTGCTCACTTTAAGCACTCTTCAGGGAGCAATTTTTTCCCTTGCCTCTGGATATCTCTCTTGCCCATGTATCTCTGTCTCATAGGGATATTGCATCTCCTCATTTGACAGATGTGTAAGAGAGAGCTGAACTTAGAGATCAACCTGAAAACAAAGCAAGAAGCAAAATAGGTGGAACTCCCAGAAGTATACAAACTATCAGTTTCTTCCATTCACAGATAACTTGCAGGGGTGTTTTTTATCCGGTTTTATAATCTTTCTTCCTTCTTCCTTGTCCTCACCTTTCTTATCACTGGATTACCTATTTAGAACATGAGAGCTAGTCATGAGGCTTTTCTAGTCTGTATTTGCCTCATTTTTAGTTGTCTAACTCATAGTTTCTATGGATACTAGACAGAGGCAGTAGTCAAACTTGAGTAAACCTTGTGTGTGTTGTGGATTAATTTACATTAAGGTGTCCTGTAAAACATAAATTAAAGGGTGTGGATTGTGTGAGTTTTGGGTGTTTTTTTTTTTTTTCTTTTTTTTTTTTTTTTTTAAAACTCCTCTCCTCTTCCCCTTTATGAGCAACTTTAGATTTGTGCTTATTCTCTCCCTTTTGTTTTGACTTGAATGCAGTCATCTCCTTTCTTCCAGGCAGAATTCGCAGGTGAAGAGAAACGTGATCGTAGCATTACCAGTCACATAAACCTTGTAGATCTAGCTGGTAGTGAACGCTGCGCAGCAACTCAAACTGTTGGAGAAAGGCTGAAGGTACATGGGGGTAGACATCTAGAGGAGTGGGTGGGAAGTTCAAAACATCATTCCTGAACTCCAAAGCATCCTCACTTCCCAGAAACTTTCCTGAAAAGAACAGGCATCATAGAAGGACTTACAACCATCAATACTTTTTATAAATATTACATATCATTTTATCAGTGGAGACAAGTGACTCTGGCAAAGTATTTTCACTGTGCAGTATGGCAGGTCAAATATTGCTTAGGCAACCGGTGTTCCCTACACTTTGCAGGCCTGAGGATCTTCCCAAAGAGATGAGGAAAAGCTGCCACATGAGTAGCTGACTTTCAGAATCCATGATTTATATGCTGTGTGGATTTGGAGCTTACCCCCCTTTTCTTGACATTTTCTTAAGTAAATTGAGGTTTTGGCAGGAGACTAGTTGTCTTTTTTCAAGTTGTCTTTGTAAGAAGGTCTCCAGTTCTTAGAACTGCTTCCTGTAAAATGTGGGCTGCTTTCCTGAACAAAGATCATCTGGGATACTGTTTCAGTCTCTTTAAATTCGGTAGTGACATTTAATATAGTATGTTTGTATCGCTAAATAAGCACCATTAAGTCAAGACTGTAGTTAATAGCATAACACAAGAAAACGCAATTGAATTGACAGTTTTGTTTTGTTGCATGTAGGAGGGTGTGAGTATTAATAAGTCACTGCTAACGCTTGGAAAGGTTATTTCTGCACTCTCTGAGCAGTCTCAAAATGGAAAGAAAACATTCATTCCTTACCGGGAGTCCGTCCTTACATGGTATGTACATTTCCAAATTCCTTGTGTAGAAGTAAAGACCATCTCTGACTCTCCTCCTTTGCCACATATATTGAAGAAATGGGTTGATATGAAGAGCATGGTGGATAGTATAATTAAATCTCTCCTTAGGAAGCTAGTGCACTCACAACCCATTTTCCTGTATAAACTGCACTAAGAAATGTGCTTTTGCATTTCTGTTTTCTGATAATATTCTCACTTTGCTGCTGTTCCTTGTCTTTTTGCTATAGAAGGGATTCTGTGTCTCTTGGCATCTCTTAGAATTCTAACATTATTTTTGATCTTGAATAGTAAGAAACTGTATTCTTCAATTACTTGCTTACTTTATCATCTTGCTTAGAAATTTCAATTTCACATTGCTGCTTACCTTAACCACTTGCTAACAAGCCTATCAGTGTTGATGTGAAATGAGGCAGAGGCTTTTAGGTGATGGGCCTTGACACACAACTCTCACTTTGATAGCACTGCTAATTCAATAGTGGTTGACATCCAGGTAAAGACAAAACCTTAAAAATGGAACTGGTTAGAGGAATTCTGATGATTTTGCACTAAGAGCAAGTTTTTTCTGCTTTGAAATACATGTTTTTGCTTTCTAATTTACTTATGCATGGAAGAAATGGGCCTCTTCCATCAGGTCATCAGGTAAAAAACAGACAGGACATAGATCAGCTAAAACTGCTTTCACATGAGTGCTAAAAAATTTGGATAATTGCTCAAATTAACAAGTCTGCATTTATTTATTTATTTATTTTTAGTCTCCAGAGTGGGGAGGGGAATAATTTCTTGTTTCATGTCAAAGGTTGTTAAAGGAAAGTCTTGGTGGAAATTCCCGAACTGCTATGATTGCCACAGTCAGTCCAGCTGCCAGCAGTATAGAAGAAACCCTCAGCACTCTTCGCTATGCAAAACAAGCTTGTTCAATAGTCAACATTGCTAAAGTAAATGAAGATGTGAATGCCAAATTAATCAGAGGTAAGGCTGACACAGGAAGTCTTGGTACATTTCCTTTTTTCCCTTGTGTTTCTAACTTGTCTTAAGACTTTATTACCAATAATCTCTTGAGCCAACTGATCACTTGCTTGTGGTTTCTTCCCTCTTTAACATGTTTCTAGTCAACACTTTTAAAATACAAACTTTTCTTTCTTTTCTTTCCATTAACTTAATAAATATGCTTTTTATAAAGGACACTTTGAAGTGCCTCTGACATACTTGTACATCATGTGTAAAATGTTTTAAATGTGAAAGCTTAAAATATGTTTACCTCCACTGGAGAAGAATCCAACTCATTAAGTTTTGTTGCTAGAGCAGAATTTCACTTTGGTCAGATCAGAATGAATAAAAGTGCTGTTGAGTGTTAGTTTTGTTCATTTTTCTTAATGACCCGCTTCTTGGGCTCTGTAATCAAAAAAAAAAAAAAAAATCCCTCTGCTTTTCATGTGCATTCCTGCAACTGCATTAAACACAACCCAACATATATATATTTTATTATTTTTATTTTTAATGTAATGCTTCTATGTGAGCTTTTTGCCACATTTAAGATGATGTTTCGAGACCTTTGAATAAGGAAAGGGATTTTGCTTTTCATTAAATACTTGGATGAATATTCTAGAATTGTATTGTAATGTCTAACCTTTATTTTGTGTACATTTGCATATGTGCTATGTGTCTACATAGAACTAAAAGCTGAAATTGAAAAACTGAAGGCAGCTCAGAAAAGTGCGCAGAATACTGACCCTGAAAAGAACAGACGTTATTTGCAAGAAATAACTTCTCTGAGGATAAAATTGCACCAACAGGAAAGGGACATGGCAGAAATGCAAAGGTGAGGCAGTCCTTAATGTCTTTTGACCTAACTAATGGTAATATTATGTGCTGGATTTGTATTTCCTAATATGTTATGTTGAATCATTTTCTACCTAATATCTTAAGGGCCTGGAAAGAAAAGCTTGAACAAGCAGAAAAAAGAAAATTAGAAGAAACAAAAGAGTTACAGGTGCATTTTTTTTTTTTTTTTTTTCTTTCACTTTCAATAGAAGATTGTATAGAAAATGTATAACGTGAGCAATCTCGGCAGAACAGCTAGGATATTTTCTGCATTTGATTTCCCTAATGCTATTCTTTGAGCTGACTACTGATTTTGACTTTGTCCAAATTTTAAATAAATTCTTGACTGCACTTTTTTTTTTAAGCTGAGCTCTCTCTCTTCTCTAGAAAGCAGGAATTGCATTCAAAATGGACAATCGTTTACCCAACCTTGTCAACCTCAATGAAGATCCCCAGCTTTCTGAGATGCTGTTGTATATGATCAAGGAAGGAGAAACAACTGTTGGCAAGCATACACTAAATTCAAGACATGATATCCAGCTTTCTGGAGCACTAATTGCTACTGACCACTGGTATGCAGTATTATTTAAAGTTGCCTCTTTTTATAGCTACATGAGAGTAGAAAATACTTCTTCTGACCCTTACTCTTGTTTTTGAAATCACTCTTTCTTCTGACAGTAGCAAAATTACTTTTCTAATCAGATCAACTATTTTTTTGGAGTTAATTTCTGTACAGTTCAATGATCAAGTAAGATTTCTCTTTTGCACTAGAAATCTGAAAACTAAAACTTTATTGATTTTGATAATATAGTGATGCCTTGTGCTTGAGAAGGAGCTAGTCTAACAATGTTGTGTGATAACTCTTTCCAGTGTAATGATATAATTGTGAAATACCTTGACAATTTTCACTTAAACCTGAAAGTCAGCAAAATCCTCATATATATGCAGATATTTCCATGAAACTAGCTCTGCTGGAGTGGTTAAGTGAAAGGCACTAAAATCTGTATTTGGCTTTAATTTAAAAGGTGGTACTTAAACTTCTGAATGGATAGACACACTTCCAGTCTTTCAGTTGTCATTGCTATGATCTCTATTGCTTAGGAAAGCAAAGCAACATTACAATAATGATATGTATCATTCTTAATTGTAAGCTTGTATGGGAGGGATAGTTTATCATCTTAGAGAATGCATTTTTTTAATCTTTTGAGGTTTATCAAAACCTTCTCCTTCTCTGGAGAAGAGAAGGCTGAGAGGGGATCTAATTAGTGTGTATAAATACCTCAAGGGAGGCAGTGAGGAGGATGGGGCCAGCCTCTTTTCAGTAGTGGCCAGTGGCAGAACAAGAGG
>JAWLRI010000779.1:262766-273869 GCA_034781795.1 Crypturellus tataupa
GAGAAGTTGCATTTGTTGGATTTCTGAAGTTATTCCATGGATAGGGAATTTTATGAAACAATGTTTTGGAAGTGATTGCTCCCTGCTCTAAGTAAATACATTTAGTTAAAGAATTATATTTAAATGTTAGGAAAACAAAACAAAACAACTTCACATTTATTTGTATGTAAAACTTTCCATGATTTGCTGCCCCTGCCTCCAGCCCCTGCAAATCAAAACTATCAAAGGGGAAAAATGTGAGGAAAAAGCGGAAGCATTTCCGTATAATACTGCTTTGTAATACGCAACTATACTAAGTGGCAGAAGTATATTAGTTTTATTACTAAGCTTCATTTGGATCTTGACAGTTATGGAAACTGTGTTGTACTCCACAGGAAAAAATATGGCAAAAACTGTTAGGTTCACAGCTCAAGTTAACAGGCAGTGATTAGATAAGGCATATTTTAACAAAAACAAGACTGCTACTGCTATTAGAACCACTGCTTTCTTCATCCCTATGATGTATCTTTTACTATAACTGTTAATCCCTTCATCTTTTGTTTTTCAGAATAATGATTGTAACAAAGCTGCTGATGTATTTTATGACCCTAGTGATGAGTGGGAACCTGACCTTTCAGCTGCCTCTGTTTCCTCTTTTTCCAGAAGAAGGTAACTAGTGTAGCTCTGTCCTTTATCTATGTTTAAAATTCCAGCCCGATTGATGCCACACAGATGCTTTTGTTTTTAAATGCAGAATGCTGTGGCAACCGGGTAGCTAGTCTAGATGCCCAACAATGAGTACTCATGAACTTTAACCTTTAACCATGCAATGGCATGTAAGGTGAAAAGTGGAAGCATAAGATTATATATGTGGAATCTTACTAAACTTTTTGGTGGTGATTATTTTAAGCAATCTAAATAGCAGTTTTGATTATTATAGGGAAAAATTTTAAAGGGCTCTTTTTAGATAATCTATTAAAATGACCTATGTGCAAGAATAACTTCCTTATAAGGTCTTCAGTGACTGTATTAATAATATAATATATTTTTAAAAAGACACTATGTATGATTAGAGATTAAATTCTGTGGAAATGAGAACTGTATTTTAATTACTAGTAGCGCTTCTGTTTATTTAGTCTTCTCTTTCTTCTCCTAGAGAAGAAATAATAATAAAAAAAAATCCCTATCCCAGAGAGATATTTGGTCAAAATGTGTGTAAGATTTTCTAAAATGTGTACCTCAGTGCAGAGTAAGGTGTGTAGTTCTTAAGATTTTCTTCACACATCTGTAATTTGGAAGCATTATGGTGGGTGTGTTCTTGTTTTCATGTTGTCTTTTCACAATTTCTTGGCTAAAGTCGCTCATTATAGGGTCAGACTCCACTTGTTAATGTTTTGGAGCTGTAGCAAGGACAGAAGAAATGGAAACCAATAGGAAAAAAAAATGTCCAGTCCTTGCTGGTTGCTGCCTGGGAGCTCAAATTATTCATTTTGGACAGCACTAACAAGCAGGAACCAGAGGGAAGCAAGCAGGACCCATCCTGTGCTGACTTGCTTTCACTCTAATCTTGATTCTGTGTCTACCAGTTTCAGTGCATTAAAAATAGGTGGGCTTTGGTCTGATGTCTGTTAACTTTCACTAAACGTTTGGCAGATGGAAGTGGGTCCAGGGGAAGTGATAGTCTTTTAAAGTAAGCTTTTGTGTGTTTATCCTTCCTTAGAAGCAGAAGTTTCATGAAGAACAGGAGAATTTCTGGATGTCTATCTGATGTAAAGTTACACCCAATCCAGAATATATCAGGTACTTCCCTATATAGCAGATCTTTTTCATTTTGCTTTGAGAAACTTAAAGCTCCTATGCACTGCTAAATATATGCACTCTTTGAGATAGGTTTGTAAACAAAGTGGAAAATGTTTTGTTAGTGATATGTTCAAGTTTAGAATGTAGATAATGGTGGTGTACTAACAATACAGAAACTATGCAAGTTTTCTTGTGTATGTTACTATTTTTTTCAAAATACTTTTAGTAATTAAACATTGTAGAAGAAGCAGTATAAAATAGTCATTACAAAGATAGTGTCTCTGCTTGCTCCTACAGCCGAGAATTTCTTGATAAGTTTTGCCTTTATGTCAATACAGGCTCACTGAACAAATCCAGCATATACCCGAACTCCTCTGAATTGTTTATTCCTGGAATTTGCAAAGAATCTGTGAGTTCAGCTTTAGATTTGCTGGAACAGTATCAGGAAGGAGGAAAGAGCATAGCAGATAATCTTCTAACTAGTTTGTTTACCATTTTCACGGGAGTATCTGCTATTTCAAAAGCTTATGAACAGCAAGATGAGGACTGTCAAGAGAACAGTAAGTCTTTCTGATAAATATTAAATATTACTTGTTTTTGTTTTCAGCTCTGAAGACATTCATGTGTTTGCCTAGCAAAAGAAAAAATATTCCTACTTTCATTTGCAGAGTAGAGCTTCTAATAGATCTCCTTTTTTTTCCTTTCTTTTTTTCCTTTTTTTTTTAGTCTTCCTCCTTGATCGTGCTGCTCAGTCCTGTAGCATCAGAATTATCTCTGCTTTTGACCAGCTTGTGGTCCTAACCAAGCTTTGGCTTGACAGTGTCCAAAAGTGCTCCCCATCAATAAAAACCGAAGAAGAATTAAAACAGGAAGTAAAGAACTTGGGAGGTTATTTACAGTTACTATTGCAGGTAAAGTATATGCATTATAGAAAACATAAGAAAATCGAGTGTAGAGAGTTTTTATGCCTTTGACCATTAACTTCCTAAAAACAAAGAGCATGCATAGTCTCAAATGGTCCAACATAAGCAAGATGAATAACAAAGGGTATTTTTGTGCTAGCTAAACTGGTGCTTTCACGTGCCTGTTGCAGAGTATAGTGCGACCTTCTGTGTGCCTGGGCTCTGGCAATAGTGTAGATATGTCAGCATGAGACAGTCCTGAGAGCGTGTGTGTCTGCTGTTCTTGAGGAGGGGATGTGACTCCTTCGTGTATGTTTGTAGATTTGACACAACTAGTATTAGCTGAATTGTCTCTGCTTCTTCCTCTGAGCGTTTCAGGAATCTTCAAATATGTCTTATCTTTTCTTTTGTCCTAACTTTGAGTATTTTTCTAAAATGTCAGGTAAGAACATCAGTTTTATACAGTATTTTCCACCCACCTTGGATAAGGGGGGAAAATAGGATAAGCAGTACTGAGCACTGCTATTTCAGATTATCTTTAGAGTGCTATTTTTTATATAATTATTAAAAACACACTGAGTGTTATTCTTGTGCCTGTTATAGTCTTGTGCTGTATACATCTCTCTAACATTCTGTAGCATAAAGGTTTTTTCCTCTTTGGTTGCAAGGTATTGGCTTCTCTTAGTTGTGATAGTTAAGACACTTTTATTGGGAAGATATAAAGCTGAAAATGCTTGAAGATAAGTTTTTGTGAAACAGAGAATGCATGCTACTTGCCCATGGGTGTTTTCTAGCTTAAATAAGTGAAATGTCTTCATTTCCCAGGGATGTTCTTCAGATATATCCTCAATGGTAATGGAAGCATGGAACAGAGTAAACCACACAATAAGACAAATAATGAAGTATATAGGACACTTGGCAGTACTCAGAAGAACTGATATTTGCTCCTCAGAAGAGAACAGCATTATGGCAACTAGCATACAGGTGAAGAAAAAAATATCAAATACGGTAACTTTCTAATTGAGTTTCAGGAGGAAAAAAAAGTGTAGACTTTATACTTTTTATCTTGAATTTTCCTTACTCTTTGTGCTTGTGTATCCTAGGATATAGAGTTTAAATATTAAGTAATTTTAATATTGACATTCATGCTGTGCTTAAAAGTATAGTGAGCTCTATGTAACACAGAATTTGATCTTTCATAACATTTCTCATCCATTGACTGAAATATTTTTCAGTATTTGCCTAATGTGATTTGTCTAACATTATGATGAAACTGGATAGGTGTTTAATGCTCTTGAAATGTTGTATTTATTACAGCAAATCTGTTTTATTCCAAGGTCATATCAATTACTTGAATGTTTTGAATCTCCCTTTTAGAAAGAGTTTCTACTTGCTGTTTACAATGGAGTAGACTTGGGCCTGGACCTTCTTATGGATACAGTACAGGAAAAAGCAAGAGTGGTAGAGAGAGAACTAGGGAAACAATTCCCCCAGAATGAGGTGAGATGAAAAATGAGATTAAAAATCACTAGTGCATTATCTTAGAGCCAACCCATTGGTCTCTTTATTTTCCAGCAATTCTATTTGGAAATGTTGATAGTGGGAATAAAATTGCTGACAGATTTGGGATGGATGGCACTTTACTGGTTGCAGTCTTGCGAAGATTGTTACACTGCAGTCTTTTACACTGTGTTCAGATCTACATATAGTATTTTATTCAGAGCATTTTTTGTACAAAGTGTCTTCACAGACAGAAATCACACTCTATTTCCTTAGATCTTTAGTCACATGGGATAACCATGAAAGAGAAGGGAGTATATGAAAAATAACAGAACAAGTCAAGTAGAACTGTTAAACTACTGTTAAATGTAGCTTTTTTAAAAGGTACAGTAACTTTTTATGAACATAAAGGGTAAGGATTGATATTTATTACTAGCAATTGCAGATGCCTCTGCTATTCCTACTGTACCTAGTGCAAGGAAAATGGTTAGAAAGTTTAAGAAACTACTTGTCACATACTATTCTTAGAGCCTTAGTCTCAAGCAGCATGCTACCTAGGTACTTAAGTAGTCTTTATCTTTTAAGAACCAGTCTTTTCATGAGTTTGATAATGATTCACATTGCTGAATTGAGGTCTTTACAGTGAAAATAGCTGACTGAAGCAATTGATATTATAAATGTCAGATATGTCCTCATTTTAGTTTTATTTACTGGAATTGGGACTGACTTTCAAGTACTTTCTAGGTTGCCAAGCAGCATAGCTATTTTAATTTAAGCAATTGCTATATAACATTTTTATATGATAATTACAGCAAATGTACTTATTTCTTGATGAATTTGTCTGATGACCTTCCATGCTCATGGAAAAGATATTGCACCAATCAATGAGTAAAGCTTTTAAATCTATGTTAAGATCTCAATCTATTGTTTTTTTTGTAATTTTAAGAAGGAATCATCTTAATTGCTCATAGTAAAAAGATTCATACTTAATTTTTTTCCCCAAATGGCAGTTGTGATTTTTTTTTTTTACTACATTTAGTGCATATGCTTTCATATAAAAGCATTTTAGTGCCTTTGATTTTTTCAGAATACTTAAATGAGTGTTGTATTTAAGGGAGAAAAAGATACTGAAAATCTTCTTTATATAGGTAAAAATGTTCTACCAATGTATTTATATTTTTTCCTTCTCCAACCTCCCCTGACACATAAGAAATTGCATGCTGTTCCAGAGAACTCACATTCCTCATTGCTTCCGCTTTTGAATGCTTCTCTTGTTACTATGCTGGTAATCACTGCTATGCTACTAAAATATTGATAGATATTGTATCTTGAGTCAATTATGCAATATAACCAGAAGTGCTTTTTTCTAGGTTCAAAATCGAATAAAGGACAATGCTGTGGCTTTAGCCAAATTCCTTGGAAATAATATATCTTATTGCAGAAAGGTAAGAAGTGTTTCACTGTGTGGAATATTTTGGAGTTTGAAGCTGAGGTTTCGTTTTCAAGGATTTATGTAAGAAAAAGGTGCAGCTAAAACTATCCTGTTATATACATGATAGTGCTTCCAATCTTAGTACTTCTGTGACTGGAATGCAAAAATTTTTCTGGGCATATTATTTCTATTGAAAGCTATTTGATTTTTATTTTACTTAGAGTGTCTATGATATTTTTGATTAGTGTGTGTTATGAAATTTCTAATTTGAAAGCCTTGTTCAATAATGCTACTGTAATTATGATAAATTAGCTACTGCAGGAGTTTGGCTGTAGTTGACATTTTGAATTGGAAGCTGGAGATATAATTTAATGTATTTTTTAAGTGTGAAAGCTCTTTATGGCATCAAATCTATGCTTCAGGATTATTGTATATTTCGCGATCTTCTATTTTGCATTTCAGTTTTGACTTGTTTTGCTAGGCTTGAATCCTTGATAGTATATTAAGATTTAAACACTTCTGTTGTTTATTTGAGTCTTTTCAAGCAATTTTTTTTTTTTAACACAGAAAGAAAGAGCATCTCAGTTAACACAGGAGGATTGTGTATATCGGGAAATAAAGAAAAGCATGAACATTGCTGCAAAATATTTTGAATTGGAGCAGTGCCTAGCTGAAGTCTATCAAATAGTTTCTTCTACGTTACAAGGTATTTGGCTGGGTTATTGTCTGTCTTGACAGTAAGCTGTAGCCTACAGCAAACCAGTAAGGCAAGGGGACTGCTTGATGTCTGTCTTGCAAAATATTGCATTTGATTTTTCTTTTTTTTTTTTTTTTTAATAGGGTCATACCAAAATACAAGTCATCTCAGGAGCTGTGCAGAAAAGATTTGTGTGTTAGCTGGATATTTTAACAGCTATTTCAATTTATTTGTCTTGCCTTCTACTTCTGCAAACAATCCTATCCAGATGCCGTTTATGAACTCTGAATTGGACACTCTGGTTGATTCCCTTGTTATGAATTTTGAGCTTGAACAAGGACAGCAGTTGCTGAAACTTCAGACCCTTTGTGACAGAACTGTTGGGACTCAAGGAAAAGAGCTTGAAACAGGTGGAGGTGAATCAGCGAGAAGAGAGAAGGGAATTCCAGAACATCTGCATAAAATGCAGTCATCACCTGTGCTTCCCGGGGAGCTTCTGCCCAGTGGGATACAGTGGGTGTAAAATGTATTTACTACTATTGCCCTGGTCTTGTGAGTTTTGTAAGTTTTGGTTATGTCCTGAATTTCATAAGGAAAAAGTCAAGTTTGCTAAGATGCTGTTAGTCTTGAAGATGGTATCTTTCAATAAAGAACTTGCATCAACTACATAATAGCATATAACAATCTAAAACAAAAAGTAAAAGAAAATCATTGGAGTTGATGTGAACTGAGTTATTAAAAACTATTGGTGGACGGGAGGGGAATGGGTAATTCTGCAAATGCTGGTTTAGGATATTCATGCCTCTCCTTTCTTTTAGGGTTTTAACTTAGGAACTTAAGTTAGGAGGAAGGGAAGTGGAAGGAAGTTTCTTTAAAGGATGACAGTAATGTACATTTATTTTTGTATATAGTTAGAGAAGCAGAGTGGTTTTTCCCTTAGATACTGAAAAGGTAAGCTATGTGAATAACGTTTTTCTCTTAATATTGATGTGTCATCCCTCCTACATTATAATCTAGCAGGACTACCTATTTAAAGTGTGTGATAATTTTTTTATATATCCACCTTTTTTTGAGAATTTTTATTGCTTCTGTAGGAAAAAATGAGATACTTTAAATGCTTTATAGTGCTAATTGAATAATTTTTTTGATGTAAACATTTGAAATATCTGAATTTAGAAACTGGCAATGAATAGTACTCCTGAACTCAATCCTCAGTAGTTTGTGTTCTGTGATGTTGTTGGTCACTGCTGAAAGCACTTTCAGTACTGTTCGTAGCTGCCAGAAGTGCGGCTCTTCCTGAGCAGTACGCAGGTTGTAGAGAATTGCACTGATGCAGAGCGTACAATAGAACTAGAGGATACATGTTGGACATACTGGGCTAGATGGTGTTAACCTCACAGTTGGAAAGTGGAAAGTGAGACAACAGAAGGCTACTAAAGCCAGTGAAAATTAACAGCATGGATGAAAGTGTGAAGTACTTTCACACTTGTACATGTGAAGTACTACCCCTTAATACCAGGGTCCTGGGGGCTTGGTTTGCTTGCAGTAGTACTGAGCAAATCAGGAGATGAGTCTTAAGTATTTTCCTTAGAGTAAAGCCACCAAGCCAGGGAAAACAGGCAGCATCTTGAGTAGCTCACTCTGGAAGGACACTTTGGGCTCTTAAAAAGTTTTTCCATGGCTAGATTACAGTTAAAGGAGGTGACAACCCTTTTCTTTGTATGCTTTCCCAGTGGACTTAACATTAATGCTGCTGTTCACTGTGGTGCTTTTTTGTTTTGCTTGGCTTTTTCCTCTTTGGGAGGGATACAGGGAGAGGTAATGATGCTGCACTAGTAACCTGCATAACCTTTTCTCAACACCAATGTAGCTGGATACTTTGAAAAATGTCTTGTAGCTCTGCTATCAAATATACTTAAAATATTTTCAGAATTTGTGTTTAGTTAATATCTTGCATGGTGATGCTTAATCATTTTTCCACTGTAAAAGTTTTTGCCAGTCTGGTTAAGGATAACAAAGCATATTGAGATTTTTATGGCTGTAAATATGAAGAGAAAAGTGGTATACTTGTATTTCTGTAAATGTACTATTTCCTGCTTGGCTGAAACTCAATGTAAGTGGTTGTTTTGAATCATGTATGTATGTGTGTGCTGTTGTGAAGAGTGCAACTGAATTATGTAACGGATGAGCAAGTCTTCTAATTAAGTGTAAATTGTCAGCTGTTTTGTATAATATTGGTTTTAAGACCTTCCTGTAAGTGCACTTACTGCGAAAATGGCAATGTTGTAAAAATCTACAATATTTATAAGAAAGCTATTCTATGTGGGTCAGAATGAAACAAAACGTAACTGCCGTACTTGTGGGGTTTTTGTTTATTAAGAAAATTAACAGCAGATACTGAGAGAAGTCATAACCTAATCTATAGCCTCTTAATTTTTTTTTTTTTTTTAAACTATCTTTTCTGGTTTCTACTAATAAATGTAATGGTTTTAAGTTAAGATCAAATCACATTCAGGTGTGAGACATGCTGATATCCCACCTACCTAGATGATTAATCATGTTTGCCTGTGTTCTGGTGTTTAATAAGAAGCACTGCTCGGAAAATGCCTTGTTTCTTATAGCTCTGGCTGTTATCAGGATACTTTTGTCTGGTCTTCTTTTTAAGAAACTTGAAGCAAGTTCTTTACCAACTTGAAACTCACTGTCTTGTTTTAAATGTTACTTATTGGAGTGGAGAAAGAGCATGCAAACAAATGAGCTTCTGCCTAGAGTTTTAATAAAGTTATCAGATGCCTGGTGGGTTTACCAAGCTTTGCTCTTGCGAAGTGAAAGAAAATGTGTTCAGCTACTTTCCTAGCCTGCAACAGGGGACCGGGGGCCTTCATTTCTAATATTCATAATGTTATTATTATATTTGCTTTGTATTCTAATAAATAAACCAAATCTACTGGTTTCTTCTGGCCGGTGCCCTTGTTACAGTTATACATCACTGAAGAACTTCACTCTTACGGTATATACGGGGGCCATTCATCATCAGAGAGCTAGCGCTCTCATAACACATTGCATTAATACATCAAGAGGCTGAGCTGGGCCTCCTGTAATCTATTGGTGTAATATACCATCAGGGTGAGGGATATTTATAGCTATAGGCTGCTCGATCTATAAACTGTAGATGTCAAATTTTGGATTGTGGCAGGCAGATTTGGGGATGGAGGGATTGATTTGGCTATCAATGCTATCTTATTTTACTAGTCTTTCAAAGTGGTTGGAAGTAGGTATAGGTCAGGAGCAGGTCAGCAGCAAGATTGGCAGGGCTGGGTATAGTATCTATATTGCTTACTCTGAAGAAACATAAAGGGTGTGAGGGAATGGAGAGGGATTTCAGCATTGCTTAGTAAAATTCCAATGAATTTATATTGTGAATTGATGCAATCCATGATTTTTGTACAGTTTGCTTGTTCTTTTTTTCTTTTGATATCCCTTTACTTAAGAAAATAGCCCTTGCTCATATTTTAAGCTAAAAGTTAGAACTTTTTGCAGGTGTCCTGATTTTATTGATTAGCATGATAAAAAAGGGGGAGATGGATTTTTTTTTTTTTTTTTAAATACAGAATAGATGCTTTATTTGGATATCTGCTTCACAGTTCATTTTAAAAATCCAGTGCCATAGGAGAAGAAAGGAACCCGATAACTTCTCTTAACACGTACAAATCCGGTGACTTCTGATGTGAATTCTAGCCGAAGAAATCTAAGAAGTCTGTAAGAAACAGATATTTCTTTCAGTTCAGTACTTTACATGGAAAGAAAGTATTGCAATTTTTTACAGTTGTATATAGGGTTTTATTTGTCTAATAATCAAAAAAAAAATTTAAGTAGTTGAAGATCAGTTATGATGCTTTAAGGAACGCTTACCAGTCTTTAAAAGTTAAGGATAAACTCTGGAAGTGCACACGGAATTGTAAGAATATAGCAGACAGAAAGCAATAGCAAGTTGCAGTTTAGATTTAATTTGGTCGAGTCATGGCACCCACAGGCAGAAGAGGAGACTGCATCTACTTCATCCCTGCAAATGCAAGCTGGTTTTAAATAGGAGTCTCTTGTATACTTACATACTGTATTTAGATGAATCCCATGGATTCTTCATACTTCACAGCTCTTTCCAGTCTTATGGTGTTTTTTTTAATGACAATATTTCTTTAGCTTCTCAGTCTCCAGTAGATGGATTTTTCATGTACAAGTGACTTTTTTTTTCCCTCTTCTTATTTTTAGGACTGCCCTTGAAAACAGTATATGTAACATCTCTGTCCCCTTATCATTTTTCACTTATTTATTTTTCTTAGTATGTCTATATGGTACTGATTTCTAGGATATAAATGGTAGGTTTTCCAATCTACATATCCATTTGGATGTTGCAGTGAAAATGGAACAGAACTGGGAAAATGTGTTCTCCTGACTTGACATGGCATTGAGAGTAAGTAGATAGATAAGTAATATTGCAGGCATTTTGGAATGTGATGATTAGAATAAACCTAAGTAAACTGTGAGCAGAAAGATTTATGAGGAGTGATGGGAAGGAAAAGGGAAAAAACAAGAAAAACCTTATCATGGTAGTTACATGTAATAATAAAGCAATCTTTATATAGATATAAATCCTGTTGAATGTATTTAAGGTTCTTTGGGAATATTGCAAATTTTACTTGATTCTTTGCACAACTCTAGTTGCTTAAATATTTACAAGACTTGAGGTTTTTGCAAACATATATTTTAACTGTTTAACTGCATTTTAACTGTTA
>JAWLRI010000779.1:275904-303141 GCA_034781795.1 Crypturellus tataupa
GTATGCTCAGCAGGAGCCGGTCAGGCAGCCCTCACCAAGCAGGTGTGAGAAGGAAGATTTCTGCTCCATGAACATCGCAGCATATTGGCCTCCCCTCCACCCAAAAGCAAGCAAACAAACAAGAAAAGAAACAAAAATCCTCCCACGAATTCCTAAGGAATCTGGTGGTTTGGGGGCTTGTGGAGTTGACTGGATAACTTTTCTGTTATATGTTCCATTTATATGACTGGGTATGTTATGGCTATAACGTTGGAAGACACAGGTGTTACTATATGAAAGTATGTAGGAAGCTAGATGGGTGTTTGCATATTGTTAATTTAACATTTGCCTGTATATTAATGTTTTAACAAAGGTAACTATGACAAATTACTATCTAGATCAACAATGCTTCTTTCCGCTATATCTAAACATACATATTTTTAAATGGAGCTTACTATACAAACAACTTGAAGCAATGACTTTTCCTGTGGTATTAACAGAAGTAGTGAAAGAAAAAAAAAATTATGAGCTCTTATTTGGAGTTTTACTCTTAGCATGTAAAGCAAGGAGATCTAATGGCCAAATCCAGCAAATACTGTGTGTATTTAACTCCGAGCTGAGTCTTGAGTCACTTGGATTCACTAAAAAGCTTTATCTATGGACTTGAGTGTTTTGCTTGCAGAGGCTGGGATGGCTCCTGATTCCTCCTTATCTCTCTTAAGTGTTTTGAAACAACTCTCCACCCTCCCCACCCAACACACCCAGGGCTTCCCTGCTCAGTGAGCATCTGCACTTACTGCAGTCCCACCCTGCAATGAAAATGCAGGAAGGGACCCAACTGGTCGCTCAGGTGCTCACAAGAGTTTACACCACAGGTTTAGAAACCGATTTATCAACAGGGCTTGGGCAGGTATGGGGTTCTGCCAAAAATTTTTGCTTAAGTGACTTTTGGGGGTCCTTTGCCATGGCAAGTGGAAGGTCTAATTACATCTGTGTGAACAGCCCCCATGGACCCAGTCAGTTCTTTACATCTGCTTGTATCGAAAAAATCCTTAGAAGACTTTATACTGTTCCTAGCATCTAATAAAATAATTTTCTAGTGAAAGGTAGTGAAAATCACCATAGGATTTGGGCAGAGAGCACTGCATAGAAGCAGTCAGGTAAGTCAGAAGCAGCAGATAAGTTGTTGTGTTTGGCACATCTAAGCCATGTTAAATAGGAAAGTTTCTTAGACTAAGGGCATAATATCATGACTTTAAAATTTTTCTGCCTTGTCTAGGTATTAGAATATAAAAGCTATATGTTTAGCAGGATGATAATATATTGTACTATTACCCAGGGTCAAGGTGATTATTGCTTACAGAAATTCTGTTATTGTGGAATGTCTTCCTCTCTGAGGTCTGTTGTGAGGATGGGCTGAACTCCAGGAATTTATGATAAGAACTTGATAAATCTGTAGGCGATTCAGTGCACGGTCTTGCTCTCCCATTTTGGTTTATTTTGTAGAGTCGTAATAAGCAGGAGTGGTGAAACTTTTCATGACTTCAGATGCAGAATGGAGCACCCGCTGCACAAAGTGAGCTTTTGTGTTAAGATTATTTTATTTTTACAGTCGCTCTTTGTGATTGTAACGGTTGAGAAGTTGTTTGTATAAATCAGAAGCTGTGTACATTTCTTTTGACAGCTTATCGCTGCCGCCCTTATGATCAAAGGAGGTCAATAAGAGCCATATTCCTATAGAATAGCGGTTATTAGACTCCCTTTAGGTTCATCCAGACCTGGTATGTAACGAGTTTCTAGTGCTAGCGTGTTTTCTCTATAAATAAAGAGCAAGCACGTTCTTACGTGTGCACACATCCGATCTGCTTCCCATTACTTTCCAGTGCCCCAGTATTCGGAGCACATGGCTGCATCCCGTCCTCATGAGATGCAGACCTCTAGGTTCCTGCTGCCTCTTGGTTTTTTTAGCCTGTGCTTTGTCTGCTGGAAGCAATTTTTTCCTCTTCAACTTGTTATGTTTATTTTTACATGAGAAATATACAGACATCCCTTTTAGTGGAAATGCAAAATCAGCCTGTGACTGCTGTGTGAAGGGTTGGGGGTGTTTTAGTTTATCATTGCAGGGGTTGCATCAGGAATTTATTTAGCCTAAGAAAACTTTTTAAGATTTCTTTTTCTTTAAATTATGTCAGCACTCACTATGCTAGGCATTTTCCATCCATAGAGAAAATTTCTGTCCCCCAATAGTTTAAAATTCAAAACATAAGAAAAAAATGATTTAGAGATTACGGTGGGGGCTGAAAAATTAAGTTGATATTGTAAGTTTTTACTATGTTATGCTCTGGTTAGAAACACTGTCTTGAAAAAGCATAAATTGTACCCAATTTGGTCAAGGAAGAAACAAAAAATGAAATCTTGACATCATGAAGGTGACAAAAGGGAGGAAGGCAATGAGTGCTAAAGAAAAGAGCAGTTGTGTGATACCTAGAGAGCTATTCGTAAGGTTAGAAAAGTAGTTATAAATATCGCATTGTTTACGTGATTTGCCTCTATATCCTGAATTTCCTGAATAATAGCGACTCTCAGCAACTACATGTGTTAGAGCCCTATCTATTGCATGCATTTGTGATGGGGCCTGTGGAAAATACCTATGCCATTCTCTGGTAACTAGTAAAATGGCACAAATGCCGCAGCAGGCATCCAGCTCTTGTAAACCTATAGCGTTATTAAAACACACAGCCCTTTATGAAAGGGTTGACTATAATTCCCCTAAAGAAGACATGACAGCTGCATAAATAAGGAGACTGTTGAAGTAGTGCGTTATCCTGGGAGAGGTTTTTTTAAAAATAAACTGCCGTGTTTGGGTGCACAAGGTCCCACGGGGCAGTAAAGGGGCCCTCTAAATCCAACCGGTGCTTCTGAAACCTCCCTCCAAGCTGCAAACACCATGTGGTAGAGATAGACAAAGTGCACTTAATCCTCCCGAGTGGTGGCTCTAAGTAGCCCGGCTTCTGATTAAGTGCTCTCTTTGATGCCTTCTCAGGCCTGGAGCTTCAGGCCTGTCAACACTGGACTAACTTTTCTGTAACAGAAAGTGTTGGGACCAGATATTCGGGTATCTCGCTTGGGTTTGCCTCCTAAAGCCCATGGGAAGGTGTTTCTATGTTATCCTTTAATGTCTTACGGAATTTACAGTGGATAGAAATATTCTTCCTTCTGCTTTTAATTCACTGATGAGGTATTGTCTGAACCATGTACAAACAGCAGGCAGTGGTGTCCTCTCAGCCTTTCGTTCAGACGAAATTCAAATTCATGATAGTGTTGCCCGTGCGAGATGCATATAAAGCACATCTTAAATTATAGGAAGGAAGTTTGTATTCAGCTGCAATCCATCTAACGGTGTGTGAATTGGTGAAATTTGGTATCTAATTTTGTGCATTTTGTCATTTTAATAATGTAACTTGAGTTTTTTCAAAAAAAAAAAAAAAAACTTAATGGTTAAGATTAGCACCATTTATACCTGAGGATCAAGTCAACGGTTTATAGAAAATCCATAAGATGACTAAAGTTAACATCTATAGCACAACTTAATGTTGTTCTACTTTTTTTGCTTTCTTCACATTAAAAATCAACCAAAACACTCAAGTCAATGGAACTTTGAGGACATTCCAGGAGAAAAGGTCCGTGCATATTTTAACTGTTGCCTTTCTTTTAATGCAAATATATTTTGGATATCTAAAAGTAAGCAGCGTGCTGCCCCTGTGCCGCTTCCTCAGATGAGCGGTTTTTCAAGAGGGCTGCAAGGCTGAGCAGTCAGTTTTGGAGAGGTGGAGTGCGGTGTAGTTGGTGGGCCTGCTGTGATTGCAATTGATTAATGGGTGTTGTGATAAGCATAGAAACAGATCGGTGGCAGCTTATCCCGCTCTCAGCTGTCACAGCTGTGCCTCTTCACTCTTCCTCCAGCCCTATCGTGCTCCCTGGCAGCCTTTGGAGTACCTCCTTCCCTCTGGAATTTCTGCAAATCATTTACTTGGATGCCAAGATACCCTAGCAGGAGCAGCTGGGGCTGAGGAAATTTGCTCAGCCTTACATGCTTGTTGCGAGGAAGGATATTGCTTTGGCGAAGCCTTTCCTCCTGAGACAGCGAGTGTGTTGTGCTGTGCCCTGAGGAGAGGCAGCAGTGATGGCTCCAAGGGGCAGGTGCCCTCCTTGGTGGGGACCCTGCCGGCTTGTCCTTGCATTGGGTAGACCTGCTGGCTGAGGAATAGCCTGGTGGCTGCAATGACAGACACCGAGTGTTGACTTGGTTGCTCCTGGTGCGATGGAAACCGTGTCACTCGATCCTGCTACCTGTCCCTGTTGTTGCAGTGCTCACTAGATGCTAGAGACATCCAGAATTTGCAGAACTTGCATTTTTAAAGGTTTTGAGTATATTTCCTTCATTGCCTTATTGATTCTGCAGATCACGGTTCCCAATGCACGTGCACCTAAATGGCTCGACAGCAGCGCTGCAGCTTTAGCAGATAACCAGCACCACGTGGGTTTTATACACATAAGGGCAGGAATCCACTCTCTGTGTGTCGCTTCATGAACTTCTTAACTTCCTTTAAAAATACTTCTCATTACAAAAAAATATTTATATATGAACAAAGCTGGAAAATGGGAAATAATTCTCTCTGTAATATTCAATTTATCTGCTGTGGTGAACTGTGAAGAAGAAAACTCTGAAAAAGAAACTTGTTAAACTTATGTGTGTGTTTCCCAAAATGTATAGCATTTTCTACATTAATAATTTAGAAATAGCAGAGCTGTGTTAGTGGAAGGCTACTTCTCAAACTTCTTAAAATGCTTCCTTTTTACATGAAATATATACTAAGAGGTACATACCCAAGAACCCTTTTGGTTTTCAAATCATGCTGTTTATTTATTCTGCAATTATGTTGCATGTCAGCTACAGCTTGTAATGCCTGGTGTCATACAAAAGCAAACAAAGTCATGTTACATTAGTGACTTGTCTGAGATCATATGACTGCCTGCCTATAATTCCATGCGCCTTTGCTATTAAAAAACCCCCCATGACCCTGAAGCTTAAACAGCTTTTGAATAAACGCGGCTACAATTATGATAGGGTTTAGAAAAAAAAGAAGTTGATGGTGCTTAAAATTTAGCTATTTCATTTTTCTTCCTTTGGTGGTTTTAGCTTCAATTTTCATTTAAATGTTATGTAATAATATTAAAAAAAAAAAAGCCCCAATGAAAACATGAGTTGTTTAAAATATTTAAATCATGGATGAAAAAATATATAAACTTATAGCTGTATTTACTCAACTTCTTGTACAGTATTTTAGCTAATTCAGTACAATCTAAAATGTTCTGTTTTGTACATTAGTGTAGTGCTAAATTAAGGTTGTGAATGAGAATTGATAAAAATGAAAGAGGGAATTTGATTAAATATCTTTCCTATGAAGTGAGGCTGTTGAGTGTTCCACATCTCGATGTGCTGCAGGGGAACTTGTTCTTCAGGGATCCCGCCTGCACTTTTGTCCTTCCTGTGATTTCTTATTTCAGGCTTGATAGAGAAAACATCCACCGTTGTATCATTTCCTTCAGTCCTAACAGCTTTTATTCTCTTCAACAAGTGTTTACAGAAAAGTGTTGATGCTTATTAATCTGTTTCTTGTCTTACAAATGTGCTTATGCCTGATTTGTGGCAAAATTGGCATTTCTGACAGCTCTCGATGTGATCTGCATAGCACAACAAGATTGTTACACTGAACAGATGTGGCTTGGAGTTGTTATTCTTGGTAATTACCCTCATTAAGTGAAAGCATGTGTCAATCAACTTTGTACTTTACACACACCAGTCATTCGGAAGAGACATGCATCTGCATTCTGAATACAGCTATAAAATATTTTCTTTTGAAATTTATTTCTGTTGTTTCTATTTAATTTCAATATTTCGTGAAACACATGACCGAACATGTCAGAATAAACAGACTGACAAGTTAATAAAGACTTTTACTGTGGGATTATCTAGATATCATTACATAGACTTGTACCCCTTTTCTGATAAAAGGGGGAAACATTTAGATTTAATTTTATATATTTCTAAAGTCACTACCCAGCTTTGATCTTGGAATATGACTGTGTTACTTAGGGAGAAGAAGTTCCATGAGTGAGACTCTTGCTCACCGTTTAGAGGATGTGTTTAGTTTTCTGATTGCTGTTTGGGGGCAAAAAGGAATCGTCTCCAGTAGATTGAGATGCCGCCGCCTTAAGAATTACAGTTTGGGTCATTAATGGTGCTAGGGCACCTTTTAGGGTTGGAAATGTTCGCACTGGGAATAAACAGAGTTTGATCAGGAAATGATATTTGGAGAGGAGTTGAGAGCAAAGGTGGCATCTCAGCAGGTCTGACCGATGCAGGGAAACGCGGAGCTGGGATTTCTCTGCCCCCTTCCTTGTCTACAGAGTTCAGTTCTGTGTGTTGCAGATGCAGAGATGATGCTTCCTAAGACTTTTTTTCTGTGTTGAGATACATTGGCACCAAATGAGTATGTGTTTCTAGGCAAGGCACTTCCAATGTAGCGGACTGATGAGCTGGAGTAGCTCCATAAAGGTGTTTTAGCTTGTACCTTTACGATGAAAGTTGTGGTTTTGCAATCTTTTTCCTCCCATTCAAGTTACTGATTTCATTTAAGTTTTCTTAACTTATTAGGTGTAAAATATCTTTCATTTGAGCCGATAATGCCCTTATAGATGCAGGAACTTATTCCGTAATATACTGACAGCTAGTTGATGTTGCTCTGAGCAATAAAAAAGCAAAGAGTTTGTAACAATAATTGTTTAGACATTCTAGAAGAAAAAGCTATGATCCTACAAAGGAGGATACTTCCCAAAGGAAAGAGTAGTCTAAGATGAAAAATTCTGGTTTTGGATCTTATGGAGGATGAGCTGTACAGGTTGATAACTATTTCTAGAGTTAAATTTTTATGCATTTAAGAAAAAAAAGAAAAATGCTTAACCTTCAATTTCCAGGCAATGAATTTTGTTAGGATTTTGCTGAGTTAAAGATTATTCTGGCATTCTTTGTTGTGATTGATATCAGCCTTACTAACAAACAGAACATTGTATAACTTTTCATGTCTTTCAGGAATTGTTACCGTTTAGGTTCTGCCCAAGGGATGCCCGGATTCCATGTGCATGTTGGTCACTTGCTGGACCCAGGCCCCTTGATTCCCAGGGAATTTGCTGCGAGAAGTATTGAACCGGGAGTTGAGGATGTCTGTCGGAATTTTAGGAGCTCCATAAGGTACATCAGATGATCTGCCTTAATGGTGCAGAACTAGGAAAAGACCACGTTTTTTTTTCCCTTTAAAGGTATTTTTAAGCAGAACAAGATACAGTTGCAGTCAAAGTCTAGTGTCATATACAGAACCAAAACACTAGGAGAGTAGCACTGCATGCAGCATAGTCTGGCAGATACTAAAATACCTGTTATAATCCCAGCTGGAGTTCTCTTTAAAAGAAGAAATGTTTTAACACTGACCTGATTGCCACCTCCCAAGTGTCCGATAGCTGTGCGGGACTGCCCTTTGATCAAGATGTCTGGTTATGGGTAACATCCACACGAACGGGGTGGTTTTGACCCTTCCTACCTGAATGAATTTTCTTTCCCTTGCTTTGTGTTTAACATGAGCACGATCGGAAATAATTGCAATTGGCAAGCGTGCGTTTCTGGTGCTGTCCAAACTGTTAGGGTTTTTTTTAAGTGTTTGTATTGCCCTCACAGGTTCATAGCACATCCTTGAATATTACTCAATGCGTTAATTCTTTTCATTTTTTCGTTGAATATTTGGCTTAAAACGTTTTAAAAGACCTCTGTGGGGCTCAGGGAAGGAGGATTCCTGCAGTTTTGTGGTAACTGATGGACAGAGTCTGTGAGGTTGAACCCAGTCGTCTGTCCGGGTTTCCTGCTGGCGCCTCTGTTCTTTACCCTGCTGTTGCTTGAGTGGGTGGCGCTTCCAAGGAGCTCGGCATTCAGGACCTTCCTAGTAAGAGATCGGCTTTATTTCAGTCATTCCTGTATGCTCTACTTTGCTTTACTTGACATCTAAGAAATTACTGCAAGTATGTAATGAAAATGATTTTTTTAGTGTAAAAGAACAGCACAGATATTCTTACAGGTTTGTTTTTATCTTGGCAGTTTTCTTGGATTTCAAAAATCATTTTATTTTGTTTTTATACTCTGCTTTGGACCGTAGTGTTTTGATTTTTGATGTTAGCGATCTTGTGCTTATATAAGTGTATAAAGTAGATATTGCTTAAAGTATTTTCTTGTAAGCTTAAGGCACTTTCATATGAACGAAAAAAGAGTAAAATGACTCACATGCCATATGCAAATGAAACAAATATTTTTTAAATACAGATTTTTACATACAGGAATTAAAACATATGTTTTATAGGAAAGTTGTACTTTCGTGTTGCTAGAGTATTAGGGAGAAGCTCACAGCCTTTTGAAGTGTCTGAAACACAACTTTAAAATGCACGAGGTGGTTTCCTGTTTTTTGACCACTGAGTTCCTTTGAAGTCAAAGCTAGTTTAAAAATAAACTTTTTCTCCCAAATGTTCCCAAAATTAGAACACCGTGAAGTTGCTGCTATTTAAAAGAAACTGAAGGTATATTTCTTGATTTTGGTTCCTAAGAAAAAGACAAAACATATTTAACAGCAATTTTAATCTCGTTATGTCACTTTAACTGCTTATAGTGTGGAAAAAATGGGTATCGTTACCCTCCGAGAATTCAGAAGAATGAGTTAAGAATGAAAAAATGATTTGTATCTCACCTGTGAGTTTATATATAATTCAGAACTGATTACCTGCAACTACCTTTCAGGTTAGATAGTAAAGCTTTAAAGTTTATGCACTAATCCTCTTTTTGCCGCTATGATATTAAATGGAGGACAGCAACTGAAAGTACTCTGCTTTTTTTGTTTTAAGTTAAATAAGTTAGACTAATTTATCCTATTTCTTAATTAGAAGTAATGAAATTGTTAGCCAGGCACTACTTATTTTATTGTTACCCTGAAAATTACTGAGATTATTTGCTTTAGAAATGACAGCAAAAAGGAACATAAAGTCATAGCACTTTATTTTCAATATAGAAAATTAAGAAGTTAAAAGAATAAACTACTCCCATTCCCTGAAGTTTTCAACTGATTTTCAGCTTGAGAAATATATAGAAACAAAGGCTAGTTTAATGATATTTTGCCTTTTCTAGTGTGTTCAAAGGCTTTGCAAATGGTCATTTATACTAGTTTCTTTTATACATATTTTATATGTTTTACTTCATAATGTAGAACCATAAATGAACTTAGCTGCAGCTCTTTAGGGATGTTGCTTCCCCTCGGAAAAGGATGCGTTTGAAGCATGGGCCAGACATATTCTGTGTTGAGAACAGTAGATTTGTTGCAAACATCAACATAATAGGGCACTTCTTCCTCTTGAGGTGCGAATATAGCACGTAAATGAGATTTACAGATGTAAAGATGATTTTTTAAGGGAAAATGCACGCCCCTGTGTATATTGTACATATGATACGGGGATCCCAGAGGACTTGTGCACTTTCCTCTATAAAATGCAGAGCCCGGAGATGCTTGAGAGAAGAGTTTGACTCAGACACTTCTTTTGTTGAACCTGGCACAAATTGTCCTTGAGTGTAACGAGCTCCTTCTCACAGACCTGCCCTTGTCCTGTTCTTGCAGCACGCTAGGTATTTATTGCTAGGAGTACGTGTAATCGGCGTCAGCTGCTAAATGTGAATTGACAGCTGAGAGAAATCTAGTTTTCCTGTTTAAGCTGGGTGTTAAATGGACATTGGTGGCTGTTTTAAGTCAATGTTGGAATTTAACTTTTTGCATTCCCATCAGTTTAGTTGTCTTTTGCTTCAGCCCTGAAATTATTTTCAGAAATCCAATCTAGTGCTTTATCCGGGAGCTCTCACCGCGGGCTGGGCTTGGATTTAAGATCTATTTCGAAATGCGAAGGAAGCACTTTAGCTCTGGATAATGAGATCTGACAGTATCAGCTGCGGGAGGAGATGAAATCACCATCTTCGGGAAATAATATTTTTTCTACATATTCAGGCTAAATGCGTGCGCATCCTGGTAGCTGGGACATCTGTTTCTGGCTTGTTGTTCCTCTTGGCTGCTCCTCGATTGGATTTCCTCAAGCAGGTCCCCAGCTTGTCACCTCAGCCAGGCTCTGTTAACCATCCCCACTGGCCCCACATTAAGCAGGAGGTTCAGGGCTAAGCTAATAACTCTCCTGCCGCCCTGACTGATCGCAGCGATTCTCCCCGCGGCTCCTTGTCACGCCGGGCTCCTCTGGGAGGGCGTCCTCTTTGTCTGCGCCGCCGAGCGCAATTCTTCCCCCTTTTGCCATTCCCAAGTTCCCGGGCGGAGGTGCGGAAAGCGCTCCCGTGTCCCCGGCGCCTGTGTTCGGCAGCGAAGACGAGCAGGAATCGCTGTCCCGAGGGTTCTCTCGCCTTGGATGAGTCAACGAACCCATTTCCTAGTTTGGTTCCTCATCCAGGAGCCTGTTCATTTCTTTTTATTTTATTTTTTTATTTCATTTAATTTTGGTCGCCTTTTGAACCTCATCCTTCCCAGCCCATTCTTCTTCATTCTTTATATTAATATTTTTGCTCTGTTTTTCATCACCTATCCAATGCGCTCTGTCCTCTTCTTTAAACACTTCCTTCCGATTATGGGAGATGTAAAATTATGGAATGTAAAGGTGTCAGAGAAAACCTGATTTTTTTCTCCTTTCTGTTCATCATCTTAAATTTTATGTAAGATTCTAAATATTAAAAATGTGCAAAGAAAATAATCAAGTTAGTGCTATGACTTACTGGAAGTCTGATTTTTCCAGCCAGTTAAGTTAGGGCAATAGTCGACTTGACCTGGTTAGTTAAGCATGGGCTGATGTGAGATTTATTATTTCATTCAGTAAAATTTGCAGGTGAATTTGGTGAATCTCCTGCCCAAAGCAATGGTCAGACCTCTATTTACGCAGCATGTAGAGTATTATTCTCTTAACAGGAAGTCTGAATTAGGTCATTCGAAACCAATAAGATTATGAAGCTGAGAAATCATTGTTTCTTTTGTATGTTTTTTTATTTGACCTGCAATATCAAAATAAATATAATGAAATTGTTTTTAAAAGCTAATAAGTGAGCTAATTTGTTTTTGTCTTTCTGTGGTAGTTTCCCTTTCAGCAACCAAAACCTTAAAAAAAAAATTGCCCAATAGATTTCTTAAAAATATGACCATGTAAAGAAAAGAGGGGAATAAGGATGAAGAGAAGAAGACAAAGTTATTAATAGGTCTGTAATGATATGAAGTTTATTCTAGGGATGAGGTAAAACTTAATGGTTCATAAATAGCAAATTCATTATGTTTTTAATACTCAGGTTATATTAACACTATATAACATCTTTATAGTACCATTAGTACCATTTAATCCTAAACTCAATTTGGAAATAAACACTTCCAACTCTTTTTCCTGAAACAACTGGGCAAATACATAAATATATATTTAAATAAGTATTATCTGATTAGCGCACGGCTGGTTCAATCGTAAACAGACTTATAAATGTTTTATGTCAACTCTTACACAGAGTTCTTAAACGCTCACAAATTAATTTATTTTAAAGGCCGTATCAAGGTGAAACCCCCAGGGCCCCGGGCAGCAGGACGATACATCACGGAGCCGTTTCTCATTCCGTCACAGTAATGGCAAAGGATATGTAAAGACATAAACCGTGATATGGTTTGTTAAATATTCATTTACAATTTGCATTCATTATTAAATCATGTGTTAGAACTAATCTTTAATCTTAAACGTACGTAATGTGTCGTAAAGCCTATTTGAAAACATAACAATAAATATTTTATGTTTTCCATGTTGCTTTTTAAAGGTTGAATAGGACACCCCAAAGTGTTAAGTCAAAAATGCTATTTAATTATTCCAAAGAGATCTCATCTTTATTGATGTTGATTTCGATAATTTATTTTGGCCTTTGGGTCAATATAAAATAAATACCTGCTTGGGGGCCGGTCTGCTCTATGATTAATGACAATTCAGCCCCCCGCGTGCTCCAGGGCAACGCTGCCGTTACTGCCCCAAGCCTTTTTGGGGTTATCTGCAGGGTTATTTTCCGGGGGTCCCTCAGTTTGCTTGACGGTAGCGGCGACGCGTGTTTTTCTCGGTTGTATTTCATTGATTGCGGCTGCTGGAGATTTTCTTTTCGCGACGCAACAGCTTAAATGGTTGGGATTTTGGTATCGCTAAGGGATCTACAGCAAAACGATCGTAATATCGGCAGGTTTGCCCGCTGGAATCCAATACCTGCAGGATTTCTACAGGGTTGCTGTTCCGCTTGCTTTTCGTGCCCTGCGAAAGGCCCGTATGAGAGCGCCGCGTGCGACAGGAGTGATTTGCAGTAGAGGAGACCGGGAGCTACTCAACGAACCATGTGAAAACAGTTCATTAAAATGTTTATGTGCTTGGGTGGTTAATGCGAAGAGAGCTTTATTGTGCTCCGATAGAGCCCTGGGAGCTGCAGGTGGAAACCAGATCAGTGCATCCCCCAAGTTCAGATGAAAGCTCAGCTGAAAGGAAGAAGCACCAAAAAACCCAAACACGTCAAGAAACGACGTTCCTAACATCCTTCTCCCAAGCTAAAGAGCAAGGCCGCAGGGTTAAAATCACCAAAAGCAGAAACTTGGTGAGTTTGCCTACCCCTTCTCAGAGATTGTGTTGGAGAAAGCTGAAAAAGGACAAACTTTCATGCAGCTTAATAGGAAAGTAGGGAAAAGCCTCCGTAAGCAACGTGCTGTTCCAGGGGAGGCTTCAGTGCCGAAAGGTTGGACTGTGCACGGACCCACGAGGAATAGCTGGACGTGTCTGGGATACAGTGTCATTTAGCTATGAACCTGGGATGAGCTGGGTGGTTGTTCTGATTAACACAGTAATAAAACAGATCTCTCTTCCCTAAAAGCAAGAGCTGGGCTGAAGAGCAGGGAATCAACTCGTTACCCCTTTTTTTCCTCAAGATACTGATAAAAGAGGAGAGAGATCTGTTAAAAAAGCCGCCCGGTTTCCTAATCAGCCACATCCTCTCTCCATCTTTGCGGGGAATATGGGCCATCAATTTCCCCCTAAGACGAAGGGGAGGCAGAGCAATGGTTTAGCATCCTCTGCATTATCTCCTTTTTTATGATTACAGATAGAGCACTTAGGTGCACTGACCCGTGTCTCGTACCAGCCCTCAGTAGCCAGGCCCAGCTTTAGGTTATTGTTTCAGCCCTGGATTAGGCCCTAGGTGTGATCAGAACCAAACTGGTCTAATATGATCACTTGATTGTGACATTTGTTATTGGCGCTTGTGCGTACGGACGCCCAAAGACGTAAATCAATGCTCTCGAGCCCCAAGAGAACTTCTCTTGGGGCCTTACTTTGAGCTTCGGGTCGGCTGAGGAGATGCTATTGGGTTTAATTAAGCTGTCCTTTTGCTTGCGAGCTTAAAAAGAGAAGAGCGAGTTTGCTCCCCGCGCGGCTCTCCAAACTCTTTCAGATGTAGCTGCAAGCTCAAATGCCCCCCGGTCCTGCAGCGTATCAACTTGATGTCTACAATTGATTGCTAAACATTTTTTGCAGCCTGTTAAAGAGTAATGCTAAGAAAAAATTATATATAAACGTTGATTAAAGTGCTTTTGTGCGGAGGGGTCAGAGGCATTAGCGAGTTGAAAAGAAAGTGTGAGCTCTGTTGTGGTTCTGCTAACCCGGGTGCTTTCTTTCCCGTGATTGCTACCACATGGCTCCTCCAAGGGTTTTGTCAGGCTTCAAACCGCAGATATTAAATGCGTTTGGAATATAGTGCGCCGCGCTGAAGACACTACGCAGAGTGCTCAGCAATGTCGATTGCTGGTGCTATAATAGCAACAATTAAAAAGGAGGGGGGGAAAAAAAGAGAATTTAAGTGACCGCAGTAGCTTGTAATTGTGTGGTAAGATAGGGAGAAAATCAAGGTGTAAAAGCTCAGGGTAACAGTAAAGCTGACCCGGGTTAGGACAGACGTTCGAACGGTAATTGCCGGTTATTTTGTTCTCATTGTAATTTGCGGTGTTCTAATAACTGGCGCGGGGCGCGATCCGCCTGGCGGGGCTGTGGCAGCCCACAAGCGGGGCCGTCACGGGGCGCTCGCGGCTCCGCTCGGCGCGGACGGGAGACCCTTGAAGAGAATATAGGCAAAGAGCTTTGTATGTGTTGTTGGACATCCATCGCGTGGTAACGAGATTTAGTCTGTACCCATCTGAGCAGGATTTGAAAGTCATTTGGGGGTGAAGAGTTCAGCATTTCGTGTACAGAAGTCCTGAAATGTCCAGTTCCTTTATGGGGGGATTGATTTCTAAACAGCCTAAATGTAGATGGTTTATGTCTTGAATCCAATTTCACAGGTTTAAATAATGTTAATTTTAATTATCTGGAAAGTACCAGCTCAATTCTTCTTTGAAATGACTTGTTTATGAAAATATGAATTTTATATTCACATGTGTGCTATTAGAGGCTGGGTTAGAGTATTTGGCTGGACGATGAATTCTAGCAAGTGGCTGGCCATTTTTTAAAGGTTTAAAGTTATTTTAATTGGTAGCATCATCTGCCCAAGATACGTGCCAAAATATGACCTCTAAGAGTGAGATGCTAAACGGAGTGATTAACTTAAAAACATTCCACAGGATGGAGGAATTCACTTCTGAGATTCTAAGTAATTCTATTTTTCTTAGAACCTAAAACTGTAATTACCACCATAATGTTATTCCAGTTTCCTTCCCTCTCTACATGCAAGTAGGATCACTACTGTTAATGTTGTATGGAGTTTTTTTAATAAAATAGATGTAGTCAAAAATAAACCAATCATTATAAGGGGACTACTTGTAAAATGTTCTACGCATGCCACAACTGTACAGATGTGCAGAGCAATTTAGCTAGAATGAGTTTATAATATAAAATAAAGGTTTCCAGTAATAAATCTTATTGTAGTGGTAAAATAGCAGAGAGCAACAGCAGGAAATAAGAGATTCTCTTTCTTAATCTCTGTGAGAAAGCACAGTGTGGTGGAGTCTTTTTGCTTGTTTATTTTGTTAATTTTGCAGAAAACCCTCCAGTAGGCTGTGTTTTTCTTATGTTACTAGATGGCATCGTGCTTCTTGTTTGTATGAAATTAGCTATGTATCTGACCATTTCTTTTAATCCCCTCACCCCCCAAAAAATATATGAAGTTGGGCAAAATATTTCTGGAATAAGTTTCATTTCAGACAGCACAACACTGAAGTTAGAAACACGTTTGTGTCTTTTTTTTTTTCCTGACTAGCCCATGTCTATTCTCTATGAAATTGATGTCAAAAAAGTATTATATATTTTCAGTGGGAAATAGAAGGCTGCCCTCTACTATCCTTGTCAGGACGTCGTATCCCTTTAATCATACTTTTCATTTCAGTACATTGAAATTTCCGTTACCAAGGACAACATCATAAATAAAAGTGTTTGTGAAATTTTTACCTGCAGCTCCCTAACTTTGTGCATTAAGCATGAGACCAGCAGAGAGGTGGTCAAATGTGAAAATTTATAATCATTTATTACATACGGCTGGAGCGAGAAGGGAATAAAAGCGTGAAGGCATACATCTATAAACTGGAGCAGAAAAGCTTAAATGAAAAGTAAAGTGAATTTCTGTGTCTTGTCATAAAGTAATGAGAAGCTAGAGCTTTATTCATAGCAACCCAAGATGCATTTACTCTCAATCTAGCTTTAGCAGTAAATGCTCCCCTGATGTATTGCTTTGGACTTACAAAGAAATATTTGTGCTCTACATAATAGTATAGTTAGGAGAATTACTGCATGGCTGAGGAGATTCTATAAAGGTTTATAGCTGCTGCTGTTACTGTAATTTAATCACAATGTAGCTAATGTAGTACTTTAATATCGCGGGTTACTTTTTTTATTTACCATTTATTAGTAACTGACAGTCAATCATCACCACATCACGAACGAGCGGCACCGAATTCCACGGGCAGCCTGAGGTTCTCGGGGCGATGTCCCGCAGGTCTCCCGCACGGGTCCCGTAGCGCCGTAACCAGCGGATCGCTCCGGAACGGAGCGTCCCCCTCCGTGGCGAGAGGATGGCACGAGGGCAGCGGTTACGCGCTCTTCATTCCGGACCCCTTTTCCTTAGGGTTACTCTGCTTTGTGCATTGAAGAGGTAAATGCAGCTACCAAGTACCAGGAATCCATCCAGGGCTCTTGAGGCGCTGAAATCTCAACATATTTCTTGTGGTAAGAATGGTTTAAACCGACCCCCTCCTATTGTGTTATTTTATTTAAAATCTTTCAGAAGGTGCTTTTCTGAGAGGCACTCGAGGACCAGCTGCACCCAGGTTCGAGTTTATGATCAGTTTTTAGAAGAGAATCCCAGCACCTCGTCCGAAAACGCTTGCGAAACGGGAAGCTGGCTGGAGCGCTGGAAGTTTTGCCTCTCTGGATTGAGGTCTCTTGGCTTCCCAAGAGCCCAGCTGGGCATTCCACCCCCATAAGCGGCTGTGTGAGCCCCACGGAGCTGCGTGTCGGCACTGCCACCGCGCGCGGCTCCTGGCGACGCTCCGAGGAAGAGGCTCAGGATGGCCCCTTGCAAGACCCGCCAGCAGCTTGTGGCTTGTGGCCATGAGAACCAGCTCCAAACTAAAATGTTGTCCCTTCCAGGATGGGGAAAAAACCCTAGAAGAAAATAATGTTAAATGTTTGGAGAATATCTGTTCATCAACATACCCGCATAAACTGCTTCCCTATTAGATAGGGTGTGAAACCTCCACATCCCATCAGTATTCTGTAGTCTGTTGCTTCCCCAGACTAACAACTGGATGGTCCTAACCATTAAATCGGATTTGACTCAAAAGGAGTCCTCTTGATCTGATTTCTCTTAACAACCTAGCTACAAAATAGAAGCTATTTCTATTTGAAGACTCTGTGAACACAGGCTACTGGATCCCTAAAAGCAGAACTATTGGTAATACATGAAACCGCTTGCAAAAGGAAGACGCTAGTAGAAAACAAGGTTCATGTCTGTCTCTGTTACCGTCCTTCTTGCTTTTGCACAGCTCTGTGTACAAGTGCTCTGTGCTTCCCTGAGAGGTGAGCAAGGCTCCATTTAAATCTTGTTACACAGAGCTGAACTTGCTTGTGGACGGTGTGTGATATTCTAGCAGTCACTGTACCTTCTGTGGGCGTCCTCTTCTGGCTACGTTGGCTGTGCATTGAGCTGCAAGCACACAGGAATTTGTGAAAGACGGGTTTAATGCCCACGCATTGAATTAATACCCCTAGTTCAGCTGCTCTGTTCATAATGCACTTCGGAAGAAGCTGTTTCTGTTCACCGGTACCTTCCAAGAGTCCTTTCCCGGCCAGCTTTGGGGCTAAGTTTCTGGCTGATGATGGGTACCAGGAACTGCAAGACTCGGTACGAGGGGAAGTTCTGTTGGGATGTAAGATTCAACTGGCTGCTCTTCATACAATAGGGATTTTGAGGTCTTTGCTCATTCTGCGGATAGACTTTCCTTTTTCTTTCACTCTTCAATTACCTTAGCCGCCTTAGGAGCTGCTTAGTCCTAGGCTGAAATGTAAACTCAGTTCAGCAGGAATCATGCATGAACTCCTGTCAAATCTTCAGGCTGCTTTTTCTCAGAAAGAATCTTGAAAATGTCAGTTGCTTTAATTGTAAATAGTTTAACAAGGTCATTATCTTGAAATCCATCATTTAAAAATATGTTATGAAGGGTTTAAAAACTACAACAAACAATCTGATTTTTCTTTTCCACAGAAATGCTTTTGGTCTTTTTGGCATGAAAACTGAGAACAAATGCAGTTTGGGTCAACTCTAAAGGATTTTTTTCAGTGGCTATTTTCAGCCAGTAATTGAAAAAAGATCAATTATTTATTTTCAGACCTACAGTTAAATGGCCTTTTTTTGTAACCAAGTGTTGCATGTCTTTTATTATTGGCTCTGCTTGAGATGCTGTTTTCTGCTTTGCGTTTCTCCAATAATTTCTAATGGTCAGCCGAGCAGCTCCCTGCGTATAGTATGTAGGAAGAGCGCGACCAGCCCTCTAAATCATTTACGCACAGGGGTTGGTACCCTAATTGCAACAACACCAGACCAAAGGCAACGTTTCAAGCGCGTGTTTGGAACCCAACAAACAGGATAACTCGAAGCAGTGGAGGGCTTGATTGCGCCTGAGCAATCAGAGCCCATCTCGGCTTTCCCAACCATGTGGCACTGCTGGCTCGTGGAAGGACTCAAACCGTAAACTGCACATATTTGCTATGGAACAATCAAGAAAACATAAGCATGACCTTTGGAAACTATTTTCACATTAACGTTTTTAGACTTAGAATAAATTTCTAAAAGTTTTTCGCTCAAAGCAATGTAGTGTGCATTTTACGCTTGGCATAAAAGCTGGAAATATCTGGCTTGTTCCTTTTCTCTTTATACGAATGATTATTCTTTGGAAATATAAATTTAAGTTATCAAATTATTTTTGCATATTTTTATTATGAAAACCAAGTGCCATGCTTTGAAAGAAAGGAGTAGAAAGCATAAAACCGTCTCTTTCGAAGAAGTTGCTCTCCTGAAAAGAGTTTCAGATGTGTATCCACGTTATCAGTAAGGTAATGTATGGCTTTGAATAAATCTGTGTCATTATAGGCCCAGCAGAGATGTTCCCAGATACACAGGGATGTTTGGAGTCTCCCTCCCTTGGAACACGCGTTGGAATCAGAGCAGCCGAGAGCTCCCATAGCCGCTGGATCGGGACCTGAACGCTCTCAGAAACTCAGACCTGACGAACGTATGTGGCGTCTGGTGAATGGCAACGTTCAAATGATTTCTGATGGTGATAGTATTTGCTATTGAAAAATAGGGTTTTCGTAGCAATAGCTGCACTGGCGTGCGCAGAAGCCCTCTCCTTGCTCCCATGGAAGCCAGGGGGGCTCCAGCTGGTGGAGAGAGGCAGTTGCAGGGCCCTAAAGCGGTACAAAAGGACATCTCAGAACAAGGCTCTGCCCCTCGTAGGGGTCTCCACATCAACGCAAACGGGATTGATCTGACAGGTGAGAACAGGGAAGAGGATAGAGCAAAGCTGCTGAGTCAAACAATAAGGTGATGAGTTCTCTGGGAGATCGCATCTATCACGAGTCCATCTGACTGGAGACAATTTAGATGGAAAGCTTCTATGAGCCCCTTATGGGGGCTAATGAAACCTAGGAAGGATAACGCTTTATTCTGTCCCAAATTATAGTGAAAATGAATTCCAACATCCAGTTAAAAATCACAAGTATGCACACAACTGTTCAGGTTTTGTTATAGTAAAGTAAAAATGTGAAACACGGTGCCAGGAGCTGTTCTAAAGGTTTTCAAATGTATGGAAAAAATCCCTATTGATCTGAATGGTCTATAGGTCAAACCCATGTATTTGGCTGTAGGTTTATGGGTTTATTTCAAACAGACCCATGAAAAGAAACTTAGAAAAGCAGATACTGTATTCACTATAGCTCATGGAAGCTTTTCTTGGGTCTTACATGTCACTTTGTTGTATAATAATTTAGAGCCTAAAGGAGGATGTTATACAGTAGTTTCCAGCATGGGTTAAAACCTCAGGATTTTTATGCAGCACTTGCACTTGTGTATATAAAATGGAGAAACGCTTGCAAATATAACCTATAATGTAAATGACAGTAGCCCCAGGATGACATTTTGACTGTATTCTAGTTTTCTTAGTGCTAAATGTGCACTTCAGTACTTTGAAGTGCTTCCTTTTGCAAAAGTCAGATTTTTCTCCCTGCTCCTCACATCTGACAGTATTTTAATGTCTGTGAATGGCCTAGATTAAACTAATTAACTGTGCCATGAGGTTCTAGTAAACATAAGGATTACAGAGTTTAGCTCTATGTGGCGTGAATCAGCATTTATATCTTGACAATTCTGTGGCATGCTTATTTATGTGTATGATAACTAGATTCTGGTGGAGCAGCCTCTAGAGAGTCAAGCAAACACCTAAATACAAAAGGTTTTGAGAGATGTCATTGTATTAAAATGCATGAATTCATTCTTTTGGTGAAATAGAATGCATTTCTCTCTGTTTTCCTTAGCACAGTCCAAGTAGTTGGAGAAATTTTATAAACTCGAAGGCATAGTTTAAAAAGAGAAAGAAGTCATCTCTGAGCTGACAACAAGCATGAGCAATAGGCAGCACTTGGAAGAAGTTATAGGCTGGTAAAAGCAAGCAGGTAGAATGAAAATTGCACTTCATCCTCAACAGACAGTATTGTAAATACAATGTTATAAAAAGCCATTTTTTGTACAATAGTGGAATTGAGCAGAGAAAGACCAAAACCTGAGCACACTGTATCCATTCTCTACGTGTATCTGTGTGTCCTTGTAAAAATGAAGTTGAAAAGCTGGACAGGAGTGTCTGTGTCCTCTGTTTCTCTGTGGTTGTAGCTGTATTAAACTTACAGGAAGATTTAATTTTATTTTATAACTAATTTGATTTAGAATGCAGCTTCATTTCTTGGCAGTATGCTAGGAGAAACTATCTTGATTTGTAAGGTGTAATTCTGAGAAGAAATAAGCAATTCCAAAGTTTTGCTCCCAGAAGCAGGGAAACACTTCCATAGTGTGATCAATCCATTAATTAATCCTGTAGCTCTAAATGTAGTGCTTATACGCTCACAGCAAAAGTCAAGTTGTCTTTTTTAAAGACGGAGGAAAGAAACCGTGATCACCTCAAGGAGCAGAACTACCCAGACTTATGCGGGTCCTCCAAGATTATCGTGGTCAGACGTCAAATTGCCCGGTGACGGACACTAGGCAAGTCCCAAGTCAGCTTTATCTGCTACTTGGTGGCTTGTTGGGACACCTAAACAGCCTGTGCTGAACCGAACCTGGCCCTGGTTTGGGTGGAAAGGGGACAGTTGACTGCTAGAGGTTGCTTCCAAGCTAAATTTTGCCTATTATTTATTGCCTATTATTATTTATTGACTTTAAATGACAATGTCCTATCATTTAAAAAATACCTTTGTGATGAGAGACTATTGCTGCCTCCTTCACAAACTTCAGAGTAGGCTTATGTTTAACAACTTGCAACACTACCTTGTTGAAGTTACTGATCTGAGTTACTCTTTGATGCTAGATAGTCTATTGCACATATTAATAGATAGAGATGTAGGAATATGTGTAGGTATAGATATTTAGAGATATGGATGAATATATATATAATTGAATTTGAAACTTCCCACGTGGCTCCCTAGCAGCAGGAAAGGTGCTACAGCATCCCATGTAACTGACACTTAGTTCTGAGAATGTGATGGTAGATGATTCAATTAGCTGAAATCAGGGGACTTTTCAGGTGTTGTTGGGAGCTACAGCAATTCCCTCCCTACCTCTACCCATCTGCATTTCATCTGGCATTAAAGGACTCATGTTTCTAACATGAAGTAAGGTGGTATCATCTGGAATTAAACGTCATGGCTAAACCAAGGAATCCTTGACAAAGTAGGTAGTTAATTTGCTCCTGGTCCTTTGATAAAAGGACCTTTCTTTATTATCAGTTTTTCATTTTTTTTTCTTTTTTTTTTTCAGTTTTGGTAGCATTACAAGATTTTTTTTCTTTTCTTTTTATTTCTTTTAATCTTACACAAAGAAAATGTAAATGATCGTGTTGGTTGGTTATGTTTGCCCAGACTGCAATTACTGATTTAAGTGATAGTTCCCACAGTTAAATTGGCAACCTAGGGACAATGATTTGGAAACACTGGAACAGCATTGTTTCAAATGACAGAGTTGTTAAATGTTGAAATAAGGACTTTTAGAAAACTAAAGGAATTTCTAAATCGATTGAGAAAAAGGCCTGTAATTTTGGAAATATAACTATTTCTTTGCTTTAACTGTGATGTTGTATAGACACAGGTTTCCTGAGGCTTACAGATTCTAGCTCTGGTTTGGATTTAAATCAACCAAACAAAATACTCTATTCTTGCCAAGGCAATGTTTAATTATTTTAGGATTACAGGGAGACTGCTTGTGTGAGTAGAGTCAGCACTATTTGCAGTCTGCAGTTAGCATTGCCACAGCACAGTCACTTCTTATTTATAAAAGAAGTAAGCACTACTTCAGTATATCTGCAAGTGATCCACTTTTTTTTTCTCCTTCTCATATAGCAGAAAATTTCCTTCAATGAAAAGTTCATTTCTAAAAAGAAAAATTTTATTATTTTAAACGATTATTACTTTAAACTGCTCATATTATTTATCAATTTACTAAAATATAGCTTATAAAATTTAATACTCTTATATAGTTATATAAATACGTATATAAAGACAAATGAATGCATATATCAAATATGTGTTTTAATAATATGGCTTTATTTAACTGACTCACTGAAATATTGCAGTATGGATTTAGGTGCCTGATAATTAACTGTTACAATTGTTAATTGTTGTACTTTCTAGTTATATGAAAACAATAACAACAACAACAAAAAACCCTAAAAATTAAAGGAGAAATATAAAGCAATTCCATTCAGTAAGTAATTAAGCAATGCCCTGTAATCAGGTATGTTCAAAAAGAAAATGCTGAAATGGAAAATACTGAAAGTATCAATGTAACATTTGACTCAATACCACAGTAATTAAAATATTATTTCATGTTAGAAGAAAGCTTCTTAAAAAGAAGCTTTTAGGAAGTATGGAACAGTAACAGATAAGAGAGATGCTAAAATCAGTGACAGAAACTTCTGACAGAAGAACTGCAGTGCAGGCTTCTGCTGCCCCAGAGCAGAAGGAACTTCTGATAAGTGTGCCAGCTTGCAGTGGCACCACCCGAACGGGAAGAGATCCTAACAAACTGTTAAAGACTGTTCAGGGCGTGATTTATTCCAGATAGCAAGGATAATTCTGTTAAGAACTGCCTGCTTAAAAGCTGGGCTGCCCATTTACACCCAGCAGCAAGTTAAAACAGAAGAACTGTGATTAATCCGGCTGCAGGTCTGCTGCCTAGCGCCCCAGAAGCAGCACTCTAGGGAGCTGAGGGACTGCAAACCTCTAGCTCAAGTTTACCAAGAGCATCTTGCTGCCCTGTGGGACTTCTGGAAAGCTGTTTGCCCAGTTGTGTTCTCATGTTCCCTTTTTCTCTAGATGGTGCCTATTTCCCTAATCTTATCAAGACATGGACTCATTTATTTTGTGTTTATAAATTGCTTAGCATAATGGGGGTTACAATTCCTCTGGGTGCTCGTACATGCTATTGTAACGCTTAAAAATACATAAAAGTGCCTTCTGTGCTTCCTGATGATGGTGAAGGAGGTTTTATGATTGTTCGTTTGTTTTAATCTTGACTGATGAAATAAACAGTTATGGACAAAATGCCTTCATTTCTAGAACCAAAGAGCATCTGATCAGCCCGAGCAACTGCAGCCGCCCCCAGAGCTGAGCTGAGCTGTTCTGCGGGTGCAGCCGCAGCCGACTGACGGAAGAGCTCTTAGAGCGCAGCTAATGAGCTCAGGAAGCTGCGTAATCGCTTAGGTAAGACACAGTATTTATAACACTTCCTCCCACCCAAGGTTTGCCTCTCTCTCACCCCAGACTGACCACAGACCATCCTGTGCAGGCACTTGCCGATGACAAAGTTGTGTGGAAAACTATTTCTTGTTTTCAGCTTGTGGACTTGCAAGCCAAGACCTTGTAAGTCATTGCAAGCACTATGTGAAATCCTTGCTGCAGACTGATTGGATTAACATAATTTATTGCTGTTAAAACAACAAAAATAACCCCCTAAAGTCCACGTGAAAAAATCCGATAAGTGTGTCACTTCATAGCTCTCAGTTAAATATTTAAATGACCTAACATCAAGCTCAAGGAAAACAAAAGCATTATTTGTGTGTTGCTAGGTTTAAAAAAGAAGTAATTCCCATGTGTTGGAAAGTTTGAACATATATTTTCAATATTAAAACCTTAGTAAATTATGTTGTTTGGATTGACAGCTTTGGCTAGATTTCTCATTCACAGGAGCACCTCACTAACGAGCAGTGTGTGATTCTTATTTTTCTGGAAGTAGCGTGAAAAGTGAATTTCTTTTCTTGATCTCGCTAGTAGTTAAGTATTCTCTGCCTCTTGCTATAGCAGCTACTGATTCTGCCCTCCTGCCTGGGAGGGGAAGAATCCTTAAAACCTTAGGGAATTAAAACAGACATAGGAGGACATAAAGGTATGTATTCTGTGCCGGCAGGCCCCCAACAGATTCGTAAGAATACTTAATTTAGGTATTTTACATTATTTACATTTGTACAGTTAATAGCTGTCACTGACAGGCTTCAATACAGCCAATGAATCTTTAAACCTTTGTCTCAAGGGATATACTAATTTTGTTTTTGAAGCACAGTCAGCTACGAAATGTAACTGGTGGTTCTGTATCTTGCTCTCAGCGGAATTAATTCCGCTCGTCGGGGTCAGTTTCATACACTCAGTGATTTTTAACAAGTGCCCATCATATTTCTCCATCTTCGGTATTTTTTTCTGCTGAAATTATTTTTATTCCAGTATAATTGTGTGAAAGCTTTCCAACTTCTTTTTTAGTCTAAATGCATTTTGCAGACAGCATCATGAAAATGATGAGAATGGTTCCCGAGTATGGTATTTAAAGAGAAAATTGGGATTTGCTTCTACAAATAACCATGCATGCAAGGAATTAACTTGTCTTGAGTTGCTGAGTTTTCATATTCTAGCTGTCCTCTTTACAAATAAGCCTGATGAGAGTTGCATATTGCACGTGAACTATATAAAACACACTCAAAAACATAGGTGTCTGTTCTTGGAATTTATTTTTAATTCTTGTTGAGAACTTTGATATACTTTAAGTAACTAAAAAGATGTGCTGGATTTCTGTTTTAAAACAAAACTTAAATTGAGCAAAACCACTTTTCTTTTTTCCCTGCAAGAATTTTGGATAATCTAAGGAAATGAATCCTATTGCTCCCTATTAAAATAATATTAACAAGCAATTCCAGAATTAACATAGCTACCTTCAAATAACTTGCATGTTGAATTGAAAAGCTGCAGTTGCTTTACTAATCTATGTTCCTTTTTAGGAAAAAAAAAAAAAACATATTTTGTCTCAAAGGGAGTGTTTTGATATGGCAAGTATCTGCTTCAAATATTAACATTACAAGGCACCTTAGTTTCTGCAAGATTCTGCAGGTGCATTTTAAAATGTATCTGCATCCACCAAGTGGATCTAAGTTAGAAAATTTTCTTAGTAAACTCTATCATTCTTACATTTCCCTCCAAATAGGTGTTTTCTTCTTTTCAGTAGTAGGCAGATTGTTAATAGAATCCTGTCTGCAGTTTGCAGGAACCAGTGAAATGCTACACTGCTAACTTAGGTCCTGGAAATCAGTATCTGAGTTGTGTTCAGAGAAACTGAAGTCAGTGTGTTAAGTATTTTTAGCTTGTTCTGTCTAATTCCAGTCCATTTTGCAGAAAGTATTAAAAGGTCATCAGTAAACCACATATGCTGTTTGGTTATTTGCACTGTTTCTTTCTTCCTGTTCTTGTATGTTCTCACTCTCTTGAAATTTAAATTTTTAAATTTTTAAAAACATTACCTGGGGTGTAAACTTGTGTCAGTATGAATGCAAGAATATATGTTTTTGGTAAATCATTGCTGTCTTTTCTTTATTCCAGTTAAAAAAAAAAAAAAAGGAAATGGATTTGTTCCTTCATAGTTTGCTTTAGCATCTTTGTATTTTTTTTTTAATTTATGCTGAGTTTTTTTCAGAAGACCACTGAAATATCAAATTACTTTTTTTTTCTAATTAACATTTTGCTGCGGAGTCTTTCATTGCCAAACAGCTGAATGGCACAAATGCCGTAGGTGATGCACTCCCACGTTATCAAATAAATGTTCAAGGTACAGCGTATAATGTTGAAAAATAGAAAAATAAATTGACCTTGATGAAGTGTGTCTTCTTTTGTCTGTTCCCAGGAAAGTTTATTTCAGGTATTTCTACTGCTGAAATGATTAGAGTTAACAGCTTTTTCCCTCCATTTTATTTTACAGGGTCTCTTCATCTTCCTGATATATGGGGTGTACAACACAGAGGTAAGTCTGCTTGGAGTATCTCAAGGCTGACAGAGTGAATGAGAGAAATGACAGGTTTCTTATCTTGATAACTGAGGGACAAAGTTGGCTTTCCATGCGAGTGTCCTACTGCCCTTCATGCTTGGGCTAGCTTATATGCATCCCGGCTTACCATTAAACACAGGCACCCTGAATAAAGGGACAGACTCATTTCTCATAGGCACTGACTAATATTTTACCGCTGCTTTAAGTTTTCTGAATTCCTACTCTTTTAACACTTAGCTAAACCTGACAGTTCTAAACTCGCCTCATGCACATTGCTGGAAAATGAGCTCGTAGTTTGCATCTCGTTGGAGAGACAGTGTTTCAGGTATTTAAAAAAGAAGCCCTAGTTGTATTTAATCGACTTTAAAATTGCCTTGGCTATGAAAAAGTCATATTCCATTTTACTTCATAAGCATTTTTAAGCGTTAGGAAGTCTTGCACCAGATTTTTTTAATGGTTATAAACGGGCCTGTGGAAATTACTTGACGTTTGGAAGTTCAACGGTCGTAGAGGGAGATATTTTTGAGGAGTAAAGCATGGCATTCTTTTCAATTCCGATTTCTTGGAAAAGCTTTGCAATCTCCGTGATTCCAAATTAGCTGTAATGTGTCCTGTTCTTTCCAAGCTTTATTAGCACCCCTGAAGCTCAGGTTTTAATGTAATTAGGAACGCAGTAAGAAAACCCTACAGGAATATAAGAGGTTTTCAAATTCAATGGGGAGAATTGCACGCAGGTGTTTGCGGCGAGGCTGTGGCCGCACAGAACCAGGATGGTAAAAAGGGGTTCTTGATTTTTCTCTTTAATTGACCCCAACCTAACACCGTATTTGGAGATACTGGATTTTCTGATAGTCTCTAGGGGGGATAATCTCTAGGTAAGGGCAGGACTGCACAGATCGATACCTACGGGTGGGACGTTTCTGTGTGACTCTCCTCGCGGCTGCCGCTCGCGACGCGCTCGGCCC
>JAWLRI010000779.1:306607-321718 GCA_034781795.1 Crypturellus tataupa
ATTTTCAGGCAATACCCCAAATGTTTAAAATGAAAAAAAAAAAAAAAAAAAAAAATTAACTTTGTTCCTAGGATTAAGGTTTATTCTAATTGCTTTACTCTCAGGAAAGTGTTATGAAACATGGGATTTCTATGCACCACTAGTGTATTGGAACTTCCAATCTACAGATAGTGACAAATATATTTCAGCTTTTTTGAGGAAGGGATCTGTGACATTTCAATTTGCTGTCTTTTATATCTGGGCTGATCTGAAAGACTTTTGCTACCTAAATCTTGTTGCTTTTAAAAAAAGTACTCATGTTCTTCCAGGTGATGCTCATTCCCGACAGGTGGAGCAGAGATTCATGGATCCATAGTAAGAGCCCAGACTGGTAGCTTTAATAGAAACGATAATGTCCCCAGAACTCCTGTGTAAGACTGTAATTCCATAAAGAGATTCTGTTGACACAAACCATGAGAACAAAACATGTACGTCTGGTTCATGTCACTAGAACCCCGGCTTGAAACTCCAGTCCTAGCCCCTGCACGCTCTTGGGATACATTATTTATTATACATGGTTCAGAAGACATCGGTCTCTTGCTCTTTCCCCTTTTCCCCATTCTTTCAGTGTTTAAGGTCCCCTTTCTTCTGTTGCTCCCCCCCCAGTTCCTCTCCTTGCCTTTTTTTCCCCTTAATTTGCACCTTTCCTTCCCTTCTCCCTCTCCCCGCAACGTAACAGCTAGAATGTTTTATAAAGATTTACATTCCAGAAAGCACGTACCTTTCCACGTGCTTTCTGATGTCTTAAGGCATCGTCAGATAATGAACAACGTAAACACCCGCTTATTTTTGAATCCTGTCGAGGTTTCCATGTACGATAAGAAATAATATACTCCCAATTGTACATACTGAGGCCCCGGTCCTGCATCGGGACGAGCCACCCCGTGCCCAGCAGCGCGCTGGACATTCCCTGGAGCTCCTTCCAGAGGCAGGAGTTGGCAGCAATGCCTTGTCGCAGGCGTAGGGCCCAAGGCTGCAATTCCATCCAAGGCTTCTGCTCCTAAAGGAGAACCCGAGTGGCTTGTTCATATCAACAGAACTTTTCTTTGGAATTATTGCCTTACTTTATGTATATTTTGTGGTACATTATTTATTATATGTGAATCCTTGATTAATGCCTGTGGAGCCATGGAAACCTGCTAGAAATACTAGTGGCCATTCAAAGCTGCTGAATTGCAGTGGCACTGCTCTAAACCACTTTTTTGCAAATGTATTTTTTGATTAGTTTTTTTAATGTAATTTTGGTGATGTTTATGCTGATGTTTTTTTATGTACTCTTGGTGATGTTTCAGTCTTATGTACTTTCCTGGTGTCAGGAAAGTACCAGTGGTTGTTTGCAGTCTTATTGTGTAATCAGCCTATTACGGGCTTTCATGTATAATAAAGTTATTAACATTGTGCAAGTGTAAAACACTTCTGTTATGAAAGTGGTGTTCTGAAAACTATGAATTATTAAAGGAATTGTTACAAAAATCCTGGGTAATTTCTCCCGTTGTCCCTCACCACTAAAATTTCATACCCAAGCCCATTGTAACCTCCTTTACCAGGTGAACTATCATTTTCTACTAATCTAGAGTTTGTTCTCATAGAATCCATGTAACTCCATTAACGTTTTCTTTATACTTAATTATGTATTTCACCCTATTTCAGTTGAAATAAGTGAACAACGATTATTCTCTGAACACAGGACCCAGCCTGTTATCAGGGACTGGAATAGTCCATGACCACTGTGTTGGCTTTTTCGGTATCTTTTGTTTTTCACAGGTTATAGTTTACTTTCTTTATATTATGTGTAGTAGAAGTTGCATATGTATTGTTCTGGCTGTTTGCTTTAACTTAATACTAATAAAACCCATTATTCACAAAATCATAAAGATATCACTTCTCTTATCCAGTCCCACCTTGAGAACCTATTAAGGAAATATTATGAGATTAAGTTTTGAAAAGTAGTGATATAACTTACTGGCATGTGTTTTCTTACAGTTCTTTTGGGTCCGAAAAATTCAATGCACTGTTTAAGAATTAATGGGGCTAGCTCATACCTTTGGCTTCTGAGGAAAAAATAACGAGCTTCCTTCAGTCAAACTGTTCATATAATATCATCTTTTTAAATCTGTGTCTTTTTATATATGGTTTTGGATAAAAAGTGTATAAATTTTCATATTGTTAACTTCAAAAACATTCTGTAACTGTTGGAAATCCAGAATGGCACGTATATAACACGAGTTTGTTCAAAGTAAAGATTTTAGAAAGTCATCTTATCTGTTTTTATTTTTTGACCTAACTTGCATTGTAAATATAGTATTGCAGCCAAATCTGTGTTGAAAAACATGTTTAGGTAATACGATGGGGTTTGCTTAATCTTAATTTTTTTTTTTTCCGGAAAAAGTGTTGAAGAAAGATGGTAATTTGAATCAGGTAATGACATGGACAAGGGAAAAATCATTGGCATATGGAAAAGCACTGTTGTGTGATAAGTAGGGATGAAAACCCGCCAAGGTAAATACACAATATACATGTTAAATATTTGATGTTCAGAAAATTGCGGGGAATTATTTTGGATGTTGAAGGATGAATTTTTTGAATTTTACATATTCTATTTTCAAAAATGTTTCCAAACAGAATACAGCTAGATTTCTTCCTAATTTAATGTCTGTCTTCAGTGTAGAAAGCAGGATATGGCTTAATCTGCTAGATACTGGAAAGAACTCAATGTATATTGAGTAATAACCCACTTGAAAGGTTTAGGGGTGTGACAGGGAGAGGGAAGGAAGAGCAAAGCAGAGTGGGTCTTGTTTATTTTATTTAAGAATTGTAGGAAAGAGAATCATGACCGCTTTGCTGTCGCTAACATGGGGAGTGTAAAGGCTGTATGTGGGAGTAGGGGATGGTTCGTGAAGGGCTGTGCTGCTTTTTACCGTGGGAGCTCGGGTAGCACCTGCTGCAGGTGATGGAGGGGAGCACTGAGCTTTGTAGCCGTTCCTGGACTGGGTAAACTGGACACCAAACTGGAGGCAGTTGTGGAAAGGGAATGGGGGGAAAAAAGGCAGTGAAAATACAATGGTGTGAAGGGAGGTCAAATTTTTCAGGTATGTGAGCAGCTGATAGAAAAGTTGCTTGGTATCACCCTGAAACCTTGTGAGAAGGTGTCCCCACGCACACCCCTGACTTTGACAGCTTTTAACGGTTTTGGTTGGAATTTTCTAGACTTTGTTGTAGACACTTCTATTTTTTTTTTCCCCCTCCGATAAACTTTTGCAAGAATTGTTTGTATATTTGCTTAAATAAGTTTAAGGAGAAAAATTGTCATGTTCTGCTGGTCTTTTCATTCCATGCTTCTTTAAAAACAAAGTGATCATTTTTTGGAAAACCAGCAGTGTCCTATAGTGAAATTAGGACTTGCAACTAGGTTGATGGGTGTCTGTGGTTGCGTCATTGATTCTTCTTGAAAATCTGATCCTTTTAGTCAAGAGTATTTGAAAAAGCATTTGCATCCTGAGACCTGAATGCTGGCTGGATCTCCTAAAGGTGACCCGTGCTGGATACCAGGCAGCTCTTGCAGTTGGTCATTATGTTAGTTCAAATGGCAGCTCCTTTTAGGTGACCCTGCGGCTGTTGCGTCTTTTTGCAGAAGAGAATTTGCTTTTTGACTTCTATAAATTGGACAGGCTTCACTTCACTGTTCTTCTAACTAGACTTCTGTGCAAGGTGTTTATTTACGCAAACCCTTAAAATATTGCATAGTGTTTTGTAGAGCATTTCCCCGTGCTTCACTTGGAGCCCAGCATATGCACTGTTCACTGAATGAGCAGCTGAGGCATAGGTATGCTTTGTTATTCGTGTTTAAAACCTTTATTTTATCCCCTTTTTTATTCACAGTTAAAACCCAGATTTATTTCATCGTTGTTTGTTTCCTCAAAGACAGTAGCACCTGGTTATGTCTGGCATAAAAGACTAATTTTGTTTAGTATCCTGATGATTTTTAATGACACTAATGCTAAAATCTTAGGCTGCTTTTGGATGCTGAGTTTCAGTTTGCTGGTGAGGTGGAGAGATAGGAGGTAGGTGGTGGAATTCCCTCCCCTTTGACGTTGATTGGAGTGGAGTTCCTGGTGTAAAACCTGCTGTTCCCCACTGCGTGCCTAGGAAGGGAAACCGAAGAGCAGTTTCTAGCTTAGGAAATGGGGAATAGCCGAATAGCTCGAGTCACAGTGGGAAATGAGTTCCCCAAAGGTGACGCTCAGCCGGTTTGTCCCTTCCCTTCTGCTGGGCGCTGTACGCGTGGCATCTGCAACCGTGAAGCCCGGTGAGAGCAGACGTCGAGTCCCAGCTCGTTCTGAGCGTTGCCGTCCTGTTCGTCGCAGACACAGAGAGCGAGGCGGTGCCGTTCGGAAAAAATTGTGTGTCATCGTGTAACCGGTCTGTCCTAACGCCCGTACGAGATGGGGTAGATTGAGGATGAAAAGGAAGATTTAGTTCTGAGTGAACTTTAATGCTTAACTTATAATATTATAGTTAAAATAATGCTTTTTTTTTTGTAAATAGTGTATTACTAAATTCTTGGTTTTCTATTTTTTATTTAAAATCCAAGACCGTCCTAAATAATGTAACACTAGAAAGCCACCTGTGTACTTAAGTTGGTCATAAATTTGATAAAGTGTTATCTGGACAGATTTAGAATGAAGAAATAAATTGTGTGTGTCTGATTATTTTAATAGACTCTGTCTTTCATTAAAATATATTTCAAAAGACCTTGGTTATTTTAATCCCTGAGATTCCCCTTAGAGTGTGCTGCTTGGCTTGCTTGTGCAAGAACTGTGGTTGGGATGTGTGGCTGGCAATTTTCTTGGTGGTCATAGGAATATGTTGTTATTCTCAAAACTTCTGAATTTTTTTTTTATTTTTCCTCAGGGAAACACATCTCAAAGTGCTCTCAGGGTCTGAGGTGAGTGGAAGGGCAAACAAACCAAGACCTTTATTGAAGATTAGAAATTACAAAGAAATCCATGTGCAACTCCTCGAGAGACGAAGTTATGACTCAGTTTGCTTTTCCGTAGTGAGAAAATGCCTAGGAGTGTAATGAAATATCTTGGATATTCTACCGAGGTGCCTTAAAGCAGGAGGTGCCAGATACGCCTGGATCCTCCTGCCTGTTGAACAGCAGCACGTCTAGAAGGAGGGTTACTCAGCTGTAGTCAATGGGGCAGTGTCACTAAAAATATTCAAGGTGTTGCCTTAAGAAACCTGTCAACGTAGGAAGCTTGGCCAAATTGTAGCATAAAGCACTCTGTGCATTGAGTCCCTCAAACCCTATAAAGAGGCTTGTGTAGATTTCACTTGGTGGTTTTAGCGTAGCATTAAAACTGTGTGAAATTTTTAAGTGACGGAAAAGTGCTTTTCATGAGCAGCCTTAATGAATACTTCTTTCCAGGTTTGCTTTTATCGTAGTCTCGGGAGATGAGGATTAAACCAATTACTCATCTTTGGAGGAGCTGGAACTTCTGGTTTCTAAGAGGCTGTAATCAATTGCAGCGCAGATATGTTGCATTTTAATTTGTGGAGTCTGGAGATGCACTCTAGAGTAAAGGCAGATTCATATTTTGACTTGGCTCCAGAAACCCGTTCTCTGAGTGATGTCTTCGCGGTGGATGGCAAATCGAGCAGGCTGTTGGTTGCTAAAATCGTCAGTTTTACTATTTTTAACACGGTATTCGAATGCCTACGTGTTTTGTTCTTCTCACAATGAAGCTAAATGAAAACCTCTGAGAAAGAGTTCCTTCTAATGCAGCATAATGAAGTCTTTAAATGGGTACAGTTGTAGGTCATGGTGAATAGGGATGCAGTGACCTTTGTCTTGACAATGAAGCTGGCACCAGCTTCTCAGAGCTGTTTTTTTCTTTCTTTTTTAATATATTTCTCGGCTACAAAGAAGACAGAAGACAAATAAAAGAGGATCCTTATTTACCCATCAATGGGCAAAACCAGAAGATTAGAAAATATTTTGTAAATATTGTAAATAGCTTGCAAACTATAGGCTTACAACGGCGTTTTTTGATTTGTTTTTCTCTAAATACATATATTGTTATAGGAATAATCTCGGTTCTGTGGCGAGAAGGCAGGGAAAGAGGGGAAGAAGAGGGGCTGCACAGCTGGTGAGATTTCTGCTGGTATCTTAAGATGCTCTGCAAAGTCCTGTTAGGAATTTGGGTACACAACAAAAGAGGCATTCCAAATAGCAGTATTTTCTTAAAATACAGAGCCCAGAAGAATCAGAGATCTTTATTTTCCGTTTACTTTTATGCCTATCTGCAGGTTTGTAATGGGCTGTGCTGGAGTAGGCAAAGGGCAAATATCTTGGTGGTCTCTGTTAAAAAGTAAAGGAAAAAAAAGGCAGGATTTTGCAGAAGGTGCCTGGGTGCTGTGGCCGTTTGCCGCTGAGGAGACCCTTCTGCTCCTCCGCCTCGAGCCCTGGTTTTCAGGTTGCAGCGCTCAGCGGTTTCCTTTACCGGCAGCGACTCGTGTGTCGCTGTTAAGCCGTGAGAAATCATAGCTATAGGACCGGTGCTGTATGATCATATTAGTACACTTCTTCATCCTATAACAGCAAAAATAGGTCATTAGACCCTCTCTTTTAGCCAAAAACCTAACCATGTGTCCACAAGTTATTTTCCTGGTGATGATGGATCTGCTCCCATAAAACCACCATTGGGATGAGGAACTTTTAATAAGAATGTTTCTTGTTTGGGCTAGAGAACTCAAGATATTGCCAGGAATCCTGTGACTGTGCAGTGCTAAATAGTCAAATATTTGAGATTTCTAATTAGGACACGTCAATCTGTTTTAAACTGAGGGGAGTTTCCTTGCCAAATCTTTGCCTTTTAGTAAAGAATTAAAGGCAGTTAAAACATCCTGATATAGCATACTGTTCAGTTCTTCATATTTTATTAACCTTCCTTCTTTCCTGTTAACTGGGGAAGGTTGCTGCAAGGAAACATCTATCCAACGTTAGATCTGGGCGGTGGTAATTGCTTTCTTCCTCTTCCCCTCCAAGAAGTTGAATAGACCGACTGGAAATTCCTCCTGTTCAGAGCTCGTGAACAGGAGGAAGAGCAAAAAGCGAAGCCGGGAGCCGGCGGCTCCTGGTTTTGGTTCAGACTTTAGCTTGAAATCCTGCTGCTGGAGAAAGGCAGCCCGGAGCGTTATCTTATCGGCCTGATAAGCTGTAGCAGCGCGGGGCTGCTCGAGGCACCGCTGCGGGCTCTTGTGCTGCTCGCGGGCTCCGCTCTTGCAAAAGAGTCAGTCTTGACTGGTTGAGCCAGATATATATATATTTTTTTTTTAAACAGCGAAAAAATGATTAAAAAGGATGGGGATTAAAAATGTATGCAGGGCACGGATGCCGGAACGTTAAGTTTTGCGTTCCAGATGCTTTGGGAGGCTTAGCCAAAGCTGGATATTGTGGCAATGTCATTTGGGTCCGCTCCTGCGCGGCTGCGGCTGCTCTGGCCGATCCCGGGATCAGCAATGCCGGGGGGTTTTGCTGTGGATCCCGGGGTTTCCCGCTGGCGGGGGAGTTCTCGGCCGCCTTGGGAAGGTTCAGGCCTTTCGGACCCCTCTGAGAGGCCGAGTTTTTAGTCACGGCTTCAGACCGAGCTCAGCGTTTTCCAGGCTTTTCGTCTCCGTGCCCTGCTCCCCTTTTGTTTGTTAGACCTGATTTCATCACAGGCCTTGGGGTTTATCAGGGGATGTTGTTTGGGCTAGCTCAGTATTTCCATCTTCAGCTTTTTTGGCCTCTCTAAACAGTGAGCCTTTGTGTGCTGGTTTACGCTTGCAGATATCTTGTTCATGCTTTTAAAGAACCTCTGCAGTGCGTGCTTGTTTTATCAAGTATATATACTGGAAATGCGGCGTGGTGTGGAAATCCCTTGTCTTCTGCAATGTTGCAATGGAAATGTGTTGCCATTTTATAGGGGGACTAACACGCTGGACTAACATTTAAGTAAAATGTTAGAGGGTGCTATCCCCCTCGTTGAGATGCAAAGCCAAATTATTTCTGAACACTGTAATCATATATATATATTTTTTTTTTGTTATGGAGCTTTTTGCTGTATTAAAGCAGAAGGCAGAGCCATCGCTTTGATTCATGTGTGTCATTCATTACTGAGTCCAGGGAATTCGCCCAAAAGTATTTAACGACTACGATTTCAAACTATAATCTTGATAGTCTTACACAACCTTTTGTTAGCGGTTTTCCCGCTTTTTAGGAGAGCATCCTGTGGAAACGGACAGAATTCCAAGCGGAGGAATTTGGGATGATATTCTAGTAGGTTTGGAGCCCCTGGGTGACAAGGACTTGTGTCCTCTGCTGCTCTCACGGGTACACGCTTGCATCTCAAAACATTGCGCGCTTGGTTATTTTGATTTTTATTGCAGCCCAGGAAGCAGTAGCTCTATCAGATGGACTATTACTTGTTATCTCCGACTTGACCCTTGTTCCTTCTGATTTTTTTTTTCCAATCCTGCTTCTGTTAGTGCGGATCTTAACAACTCAGTAAGCAAACACTGCAATCCTCTCACTTGGGGTTTGGGTCTCATTTTATTTTTTCCTATTTTTGTGCAAGTCACGGCTTAAGCAATGGAGCTCCCGTAGCTGCTCTTTACGCAGGTATCGCAGTTTTACCCGTCTGCAGGAACAGGGCAAGTTACATCCTTCGATAAGTCAAATGCGGCTGCACTTGGGTAGATTTTCTTGAGAGTAGGAAGCAGTTTAAGACGTCGTATTTTTTCCTTGGCGTTCTTGGAAGCGAGGAAGGCTCCTGGCTAACTCCTGTGCGTATTAATACGCTCGTGCACGTGTGCACGGGAAGAACTGGGCTGTGTCAAATGTGGTTGCTGGAAATGTCAGCCTGAAAGACGGGCTTTGTAGTCACAAGTTGCTGACAGCAAGAGCTAGGATGGTTCTGGGGTAACGTTTTACTAGGCAAACTGTGTGCTGTTAACCATAATGCAGTGTATCGGATTAAATAGTATTAAAGGCGGTGAAGATGGACTGGAGTTTTTACAGCTCCCATTGAAGCATCAGGAATTGCATTGCCTCGGGCAAGCGATGTGACCAGATACACTCGATAGTGTAGCTGGTGTTGCAAGGTCTATATTCTTATGGATGAGCTATTGCTACAAATTATCCATTTATAATACAATAATCCATCAGGTATCTACTCCTTTTGAAGGTTATTTAATAGAATGAGCAGCAATATGAGCAAGTTGTAGCAGCAATATAAGCTGCATCATATACGAGTCCTAGAGGGATGCGACTTGCGGGTTCTGTTGCCCATGCAAAACCATTTGTTTCATTTGTGAGGGAGGCAATCTTAGCAAGATATTTAATTCTAAAAAAAATTTGACTTTTCTAAACTTCTCTATGTAAGTACCTTTTTGAAATGGATGATGTATCGAAAAGACAGCTTTCCTTGCAAACAGCAATTGCATGGGTTTGCATGGTAAATTGGTAGCGTTACACAGGTGACCCACTTGCAGATTGCAGGGAACTGTAGCTGCCATTGCCCAGGTGAAGGAAGAAAACTGTATCAGTTGCACTTAATTTATTTTAATACCATTTTAATAAAATTTCTGCAAATTTATTTTGAATTACACTGGATGTTGTTCAGCTTATGTTGAAGAGTAAACTGTTTTAAGCTAAATGGGAGTAACTTTCTGTATTGCAAATTGGTCATAGAAAGACTTTGCAAGTTTGGCTTGATTTAAAATGTTATCATAAGCAAGGCAGCACACCTTACCCAAACACACTCTATGCATTTTGAATCTGGAGGCAAAATTACTGCTGGTAAGTTTGGCAAGAAATTACATTTTATGTGATTATGAAGAGGGTGGGATAAAAGATAATGGTGATGAAGCTCTCATAGTGTGAGAGGTTTTTATTTCGGCTTTTCTAAAGTTAGTGCTCTAGATTCCGAGGCTGCCTGTTGATGCTTTAAGCTGGAGCTGCTGCAGAAAGAGGCGAGCTTACGTTCTGCTGTCCTTGACTGCTTATTCTCTGCATTAAAAAAAAAAGTTTATTTTTCATGTGCTTCGCTCTCCTCATCTAATTCTGTGGCCTATCCAAATGCTCCTCCTGGCACATATCGGGGAGGCAGTGAATGTGTCCGGGCTCCTTTTTTTTCTTCGGTGACAAGCCTGGTTTCAAGCGCTCATCATCACCACGTCTCCCCGTTCTTGCTCGTCACGTTAATTGCTGATGTTCTCTCTCCTTTTGTTGCTGCTCTGCCCAGGACTCGGGGCCGGGAGGTCGCGTCCGCTGGCGTGTTTGTGCGCCCGGAGAGCGGAGGTGCCTCTGCGCTCCGCGCGCTCGTCCCCTTCCGCGTCGCGCCGCGAGCGCCCGCTCTGCTGCGCCCGCTTTAAAGGCAGCACTTACGGTCTGGGGTCCGCTCTTCCAGAACAGAAACTGGAACGATTTCACATAGACGTGAGACCCGTGCAAGTGATATAAACAGATATACGCGTCGCCTGGGGTATGTTTGGAAGGGATTATTTGAGTTATAAGCCTTTTCTTTTTAACTGATTGTGCTGTCTTTTCTCTAACTTTATAGAAATGTAAAGGAAACACAGAGGATTTCAGATGCAGTTGATCTTTGGAAGCTTTTTCGCTCTGTGCATATAGAAGAAATCCTGTCCTATACGCTTTAAAATGCATGAACATTTCTTTGCATCTTTACATGTGATTCAAGTGAAGAACACTGAGTTTTTTAAAAACAGTGCAACTTAAGCCCATAATTTGCCCTGCTAATATAGTGTTATTTGCATGTTAGGACTATGGCTGTGATCACGTTGTCTTAATGCCTGCATTATTACTTATCTGAACAACAGAAACCTTGGAATATAGGACTGAGGATCCAGTGATTGAGTGCGTGCACAATTAGGGCAGGCCGAAAGGAGGGAAATAAACATACTTTTTGGGCTAAATTTGCCCAGTTACCTCAGTTATTGCACTGAATTCTGCGCTCACTGGGGAATTTCTGCAGACGTGTGAAACCTGAATTTTCTAATTCTTTGAGAGTGCAACAGTGGAATTTTATTTATAAGTTGATGCAGGTTACAGAAGAAATACAGATTGAGCCAGACTGTCTGTGAATGGGCTGCTCCCCAGTTCCAGCAGAAGCACTTGTGACTGTGACATCCACTGCGTATTTTTTGCATCAGAGACTTAAAATATTCTTATTGAAGAGAATTTCTAAAGGTAATAGCAACATTGGTTAAAAATGTTTCTTACGAGTGCGTGTCTTGTGATCTCATTGGATTCGTTATATCTCTAGAAGACCATCTGTTTGGGGTCTGATCCTGCAAATCCTGTTAGGTAAATACACAGATATTTTCAATGCTGGGCCTGCATTATTGGAACGCTGTTTATAGTCTTGTACTTCTAAAATGCTTATAGACTGTACAACAATTAAAGGACAGCGAATGAATAAAATAGTGACCCTAAATCCAAACATTAAATTAATCCTGCTATTCTCTTGTCTCAGAATTCTGTTTTCCTTCACAAGAATTGATTAATGAGCTAAAGTTTTCAGGTTGATTTTTCTAATTGGCCCGCTTTAATATAGCCCTGCAGTGCTTGGGACAGCTTTATTTAAATGCAGCAGCTTTCAGTGCAATTACATTCCCTTTATAACATTAAACATTTTGAGATTCATATTTGACGATCGGAAAAATGAAGTTCTTTAACTCTGTTATAAATATGAATGTTTCTGCTAGGTCATATTTGTACTTTTTCTTAGTTCCTAACAGGCGATAATCCCCCTCGGATGCTCCTGGTGAGGAGCCGGGTCCCCTTTTCTCCATACGGAAGCAGAGCAGCCCCTTCCTGACTGATGGTGCAGTCACGCCAGAGCTGAGGTGAGGATCTGGCTCCAAACGCTGCAAGATAAATCATTTCCACATTCTTGCTTAAATGGCTGTTTTAGTGTGGAGAAGCACATTTTCTGTCGAGTGCTAATGCCACTGTCTCCTTGACCCGAGGTCTGAACAATTTTGAGCAAAGTGGGTTTTGGTAGTTAGTGTAAGGAGTTTTGTAAGTAAAGCAGGTGCCCTGCAGACTTGTTTTTTTAAATCTCTGCACCTTGTGGGATTGTCCCTCGATAAAAGCATTATGAAATGTGTTTTATACGAGGTATTACCTGGCATATGCTCTTTCCTAGGAGCTGAGGGGAGGAAAGCTGGGCTCACTGCACAGGGATCTCTAGGAATTCCTCAAGCAGCAATATTAGTTAAACTTCAGTAGTGTTACTGGCACCAGGAATAGAATGGAATTAACTAAGGATGTGCACATTGCCATAACTCAAGGAGCCATCTCAGCGAATGGTTATGGAATATCCCACTGCCTATTCGTGCAAAATAAATGGTGAAAACCCCTGGCATAAAGCACTTTATTATTATCATATGCCAAGAATACTGCTGGACATACTGCAGGGTAGTGCTGAGACTAAAACTTGGACACATTTAGTCCAGACAGCTTTTTCAGTAGTAAAGCTGAAAAAAAGAAAAATGAGTTTTCCTGGGAAATAATGTGCTTCAAATAGCACATTAGTAGCATCTTGCAGTTGGTGTTTTAGTAGCGTGCGAGTGTGAGCTTGTTATTTACTAATATAAAGTATAATATTAGCAATCTTACCACAGGAAAGATTATTTTAACTCTACAGTTTGCAAAGTGTTTTTCATATGTTTTCTTTGCCAGCATTTGTCAGGTATTGGATAGAAGCCTTGGGGATATCAGGGTGAGGGTTTTGGATCTTCCCTTTTTTTTTCTCTCTCTCTCTTTCCAGTTAAGCAGGTTGAAAACAATTTTAAGACAAAAAATAGCTAAATGCAGATTGCATAAGAGGAGGCATTTGCAGTTCTTGATGTTGCTCACTGCAAGACAGTTGCACTAAAACAGATTTTTGTAGATTTTTTTAATGAATAAAAAAAATGTAGTAAGGAATAGTTAATCTTTTACAGAGCATTTCTGAATATACAAACTATATGTAGAAATATGTTAAATTACATTTTTTTCTTTTTTTTTAATTTGTAGTTTCTTTCACCACTTTTGAAAGGCAAAAAAAGTCTTTGAAGTGAGTCCATAAAGCATAAATTATTATGGATTAAGATCAGTATAGGGTGGAAGCAATACGGTCTCAAATGGGAGTAGAAGGGACCTTGGTTCTTGATGTACTTGGTAAAATCAAAATATTTGTTTTCTGTGATTTTTTTTTCTTACTATGTATCAAGTTCTAGTTTTCTTTGTGGAAAAGATCAAGTTTTGCAAAAGGCAAACAAGAGCCTAAGTATTTAGCAAAATGTGTGGTATTTGAAACGAGAAATAGAACAGAAACTTTACTAATTGGACATTGGCTTTAAGCAGCAGCGTGGTTAGGCTCTCATTTCGCACCTTTGACACCTAGAGGGAACTCTGAAATTTGCTTTAACGCTTGCCATGTCCTCTGAAAATCCGTGCAGAGTTGGTGCTACCTTTGCCTATTGCAGTAACTGGTTTTCAAGCACGGGGCTTGAGTTTCCTTGCTCTTTCTCCTCTGTTCAGCCTCTTCCTTCCCACTTCCCTCCCGCGGGCCTGTCTCTTTCCCTGGATCATTGGGGGGATTTCTCCTTTCCTGCCCTCATGGCTTAGTCCCCTTCCATCCAGGGAAGATCTGCAATTAAAGTTTTGCCCGTGAGCCCTCGGACACCTGTGAATGTAACCATTTTCCTCCCAATAATGCAAATAACTCCTAAAGAAAATGCTCGGCACTGGGTGCTGGTGTTTCCCTGTGGCTGCGGCGTGGGGACTGATGGAAATATTTGTTTCATGCGTCATACAAGTAGCCTGAAATCCTACTTGGTGGAAATTCTTTAAAAATCTATTTTTCTCTTTAAAAAAAAAAAAGAGAAGGAAAAGAACAAAACAAACAAAAACCCCACATGATTTCGCATGGTTTCAGCCACACAAGGGCAGAGTTCAGCATCTCTGTGTCAAGCTAATGGGAGCAAGATTCTGGCTAACTTGTCCCCAATTGCCTCAGCTTTGGGTATTTGCTTTTTCATTGTAGCTCGCGGTTCTGAAGCAGCGATTTTCATGCCCTTTCATTCCTAGGATGGGTTTAATGGCTCCTATCTGCTCTGCCCTGAAGGAATGTGCTCTGTAGAGGAGCCGGGTGAGTGACTGGAAGTTGCCTCGCAATGAATCTTGTCTGTGCGCTCGTTTTTGGCAAAAATCAGTCTCTTTTGCTAAAAAATAACAGGGTTAGCCCCGCCAAAGCAAGCCCAGCGGGGCTAAGGTAAAAACTCTAAATCCAGGTTGATTTTTTCCGCTGTGGGAGGGCAGGGGCCACATCCCGATGGGAATCCATGGCCTGGGGCAAGTGCGAGTGTCCGGATGAGGCGCCAAGTGCGGCCCGGGGCTGCTGCCCTTGTCTCCCATTCCCTGATGGATTTGTTTTAACCCTCTTTGTAGCCCTCCTTTCCCCAGGGAGTTGCAGGGGGAGTCGCTCTGTGCCCTTTTTAATTCGGTATGTAATAGGTAAAGCCTTCTCTGAGAAATACCTGGGTGAACTGGGAGTTTCCATGAGGTCCCTTTCAGCACTCTTTTAAAGAAATATATATATTATATTATTATATTAAATAATTTATATTATACATAGAAATTATATATATATATATAAAGAAATATATATATATTTTTATTGCTAAAATGGGTGTCAGAGCAGCTGCGCTGTCCCCGTTGGTAACAGGTACTCGAGGTGCTGGTGTCCATCCTGCCCCATCCCCAAGGGAAGGGAAGGGAAGGGAAGGGAGGCGGCAGGAACGAGCCCGGAGGAGCCGGCCCTGATGGCCCTGCCCTGGCTCCCTGGGGACACTTGTGCAGCCCATTGTTCAGGGCTATTGTCCCCGGGGTGCTCTGCAGCTACAGGGCAGTCTCAGATTCCTCAGGGTGCTTTTTTTTTTTTTTTTTTCTCCTTTTTTTTCACATTATTTTTTTCTTTTCTCCCTCTCTCTCTCTCTCTCTTTTTTTTTTTTTTTTTT
>JAWLRI010000779.1:322214-332616 GCA_034781795.1 Crypturellus tataupa
TTTTTTTTTTTTTTTTTTCCCCCCCCCCCCCCCCCCGTCTCTTCTCTCTTCTTTTGGCCATTCTGTTTCTGCTCCCGTCTTCTGGTCACCTCATTGATCTCCTCACTACATTCCAGAGGTAACAGGGCCCTCCATGGCACTGAATGTTATTCTCTCACTTTGCAACTTGCTGTTTAAGGGAAGGAATATACAGCAAAAATGGTACTTTTCAGGTAATGCCTTTGGTTTATGGTGACACAGATGCTTTATTATCTAAATGATTTTAGTTATTGCTTTATATAAATGATTCAGCCTGTTTTCTTACTTCTTTCTACTTTAAGTAACTGCAAAGCTCATGTTTAGAAATTCTTATGCAGGATTCCAGGGTAGATCTAGCTGCTGCGCTTTCCTTCCCCAGGTAAGGGGGAGGGAATCATGCTGCAGCACCATGAAGAAGTTTTGGGAATTGAACTGCAGGAGCTGAAGGAACCTGGTGAATTATTTTCTTGACAGCAGTACCCAAAGGTAAAGAAAACTTGAGAAAATGGGGAAGATTTTTAGCAAACTTCTGTCCTTGGCTTCCCCGTGCTCCTAAGGTTCGGAAGCTGCAGGAGAGGAGGTAGGAGTTAACCCAGAGTTCGTCCTGTTGCATTTCTGTCTGTCGCGACCACGTTTGAGCACTTACGGTGGTCATGGATCTAACTCGCAAATGGGTCTTTTTATTTCACTTTTGTTTTTTTATTGCTCTGCCCTTTCTGCGTTTCAGGTTTGGACCAGCTAGCTAGGAGCTAGTTCCACTCTCGAGGCCCTCGCAACCTTTTGCAGCGCTGATATAGATGCTTGTATAAAGTATGAAAGCTTTTGTGCCACAGGTTGAATATCATTATGCTGTTGTATAAATTGATGCATAATTTCCTTCTTGTAGTGCTAGAATGGCAGTGATAATTTGCAATGTGTATTATCATTTACAAAAGAATACCTCCTGAATAAGGTGGTTTACGTCAGATATATACTTCCCTACATCTAAAGAAATTCTCTGAGTCAAAACTCATCTGGGTTACAATGAATATTTACCTTGGGTGAGAACAGACAGTTTCACTCAATGTTGGAAACTTTTGTACTGTTAATTTGAAATGTGCGATTAATAGCTCTGGAAGGGTGCGTTTAAGTGAGTCAAAGTCTGTGTTTGCTATGAAGATTGGTGGTATCAGACGCATGGAAAAGCAGTGATTGATTAACCTGTTTGTCTGGCACTTGCTGATTTACTCTGAATTCCTTTGTTTGCCAGTGTGAATCCTCAGCAAACATTTCCAGGATCAGCATGCTCGTTATTTTGGTATTAGTTTTGATATCGAGCTTATACTGTGTTGTATTAAACGCAGCTGCTGTGGACCTGGAAGGCACCGCAGGCAAAGGAGCCCGCTTGGGTTGTGCTGTGTGAAGGACACACCATGAGGTGTAAATCAGCATGGTTTGTCTTTACCTGCTCACAAGGTGTGACTTTATTTTTTATTTTTGAATAGTGAGTGCCTATTATTTATGAACGCAGAGGATCTTGTTGGAGTGGCCTTCCCTTTCCACTGGCAGCACTTAGCCCCACGGCACCGTTGATTTTATTCCTACTGTTCCAGGAAGACTGGAGCTGGAGGGCAGCAAATCCTGTGCCGGTCCCGAGCAGCAGATTCCCCCGACAATGAATCACGGGCAAGAACATGGTGGAGAAAACGCGGGTCCACGTGTCTGCTCCGAGCGCTGCCTGTCCAGGGGATCCCCGCAGAGGCAGTGAAATACGTGGGCTGTGGGGAGACTGCCAAGGATTCCAGGGCAAAACCAGAGTGATTGGAAACACTTCCAGAGGAAACTCAAGCCCTAGAGCCAATACACATTAACACATTCCTTATGTTTCTAAGGGTTGACTTTCTTCTTTTTCCTCTTTTTTTTATTTTCTGTTTTCTTAATTTACATTTGCCCAGAGAGGAACTCAGGGATCTGCTTTACCTGGACTTTTCTTCCTCAGATAATCAGATATCAAGTAGATAATGAATGTGGAAACAGTTATCTGTGCTGCTTGTGCAATGAAGGTCTGATTCGCACAGATCAGTGTCTTGTTTTTCTTTTTCTTTCTCTCTCTCTCTCTTTTTTTTTTTTTTGGTCCTTCCATTGTTCTGTATTCAGCTTTAAGTTCAGCAATGTGTAGCTTTTCCCACCCCATGCAAAGTTAGGTTTATTTCCAGAATTACGCACCTTACTGTGGCTCAGAGAAGTAAGTTTGGAATTTTATTCCACTTTGTGTCAGTGGATTTTCACCCTCTCTCTCCTGCCAAAAGCAAACAAATAAAACAAACAAAAAGAAAAGGTGCCATTTGCTCCAAGAAGCTTAAAATACGATGCTGCAGCTAGATCTGTTATAATGAGTGACCCTGATATGCTAGAATATTAGGGAGTTTATTACGTATTTCCTGTTATAAAATCTCCCTTTCAATGCCAATAGCTAAGCCAAGCCACAGGAGTTGAAATTTTACTTTACAAAAAACTTTGTTGAGATGTATTTGTTTTCAAGTTCGGAAGTTAGTGAGATGTGAGTAATTTTCCTCATTTTAATATTTTTATGCTTATTTTCTTTAACCAACACGCTCTCCTTTATGTTTTGCACATAAATTTAAAGTTGTACGAGAAAGTGTGATCTGCTGTTGAATCCCATATTTCCTTGTTGACATCATGCTTGGCATCCTTTGGCTGTCAAGAAAGCCTGAAGTTTTCTTGAGAAACCTGGATTTCTGTCAGTGCAATAATGTTCTATTTGTTTTTTTTCCTAGATGTAACTGTACTTGATAATATTATATTTCCAAATACATAGTATTACCAAATATATATCATCATCACTTCCTTTGGCTGAAGCAATCCACTCAGTAGCTTGCTTTGCAGAGGTGCACACAGGCAGTCTTTCAGTGGGAAGGTATTCTGAAAATCCACTATGATTTTTCTATCAATTTTTGATGGGATAACATTTTTTCTACATTCTTAATAACTGTTGTTATCGTCTTCTTTTGAGTCCCTAATTCTGTGAAATTGAGGATACCTGAGCTACCTATTTGATGTTGATAAATGCTTATCATTTATGTTACTGTTCCACTGTTATTTCTATAGCGAAATAATACAATTTAATTCTCTTTTGTAAGCCTGTTGACAGACTAGGATATTTAAAAGGCCTAAATGTAATTGCTGTATTAATATTAGATTTTTATTGTATTATTATTGTATACCCATGTGTCTTTTGTGGTGAAAGTTGTACCTAAACTTCTCAAATCTTTTCAGCTAGAGCTTAGAAACCTACTATATCCTCACATGTTCAGGATGGTTTGCATTCAGTTTTATTAGATAGTTGGATAAAGTGAGGGGAACCATTTCTATAGAAAGCTGAATATCTCGGAAGGTCTTTGTGGATTTTCCATTGAACCACAGCTCTGGTTGCTAGTGCAGAACATGACTCCAGCTTCAGTTATTTTCTTCAAGAATCATTTGCATCTTTTTTGTTTGTTTGTTTTCCTGAAGACACTGTTTCTCAGGCTTTGTTTGAATATAAAACTAGAACGTATTTGGTCCCCTAAACTTGGTTTCCTTAATTTGAGGCATAATAGTTACTGGTAAAACTAGAAGAGTCTCTTCCTAACATCTGCTTTCTGAAGAAGATTGAGAAAAGCCAAAGATGAAGGTAACTGTGCAATGATTAGAAGGACCTTAATGCTATTAATATTGGGAGAACGAACTTTACAGCTCTGGTCGGAATGGATCTCACAGAAAGAAAGTTTTCCATGAGGAAAACATAGGAAAGAACTTTCCCCCAAAAGGCAAATTGTTTCTGTCTGTGTCGTGTCTGGATGTTGAGGGGGACTGCCAGAAAGGTCATCTCATAAATCCCTTTCCTTGTGGCACGGAGTAACGGGAACCCAGGATCTATAGCCTGGTGAAGACTGATAGACCAGCCTGGTGCAGGTTTCAAGGTGATAACAAATTTATTGACTTTGCAAGACTGTCTTGTCTAGTCAGGCTTCTCAGCGTTTTTGGAGACTGGATTTGATGCAGAGGAGGTAACATTAAATTATGGCATAAGTTTAAGAAAAGGATTATGAAACCTCTTGTATTACAACACTGATATAAATATATATATTTGGTATATATGGTATGATTTATGGTTATTTATGGTTTAGGGGCTGATTCCATCTAGAAAACTCAAGAGTGCATCATAGTGTCTAGACTCCAAAATTGAGATAATGGCTCTGTTTCCCTTTAGCTGCATCTACTAAGTGATTAGTGGGCAAAGTTGGATACAAAGGAAGAGCTGGTCTGTCCTGTCAACAAACTGGCTCTTTCTCTACCATTGCACCATACGTGCTGTGAGGAGCTTGGCCTCCAAACCATGGTCACGTCTCCCTCAAAGCGGCGTTCAGTCCGGAAGGAGCTGTGCTGATATATATGTACATTTTTTTCCCCAAAGCATATGTACTCTTGGTCCCACCTTCCTCCTGCATTAAGTTATGGGGCCTCTGAAGTTTGGGATTTTGTTAGATTAAGGTTTACTTCTTTCTTTCTTAGTGCCACTGGCAGTTGTGCTTTATGAGACACCGGTAAATCAGCTCCCTTGCGTCGCTGCCCTGTATTTCATATATAGTTTAGCGAATATATCATACTGGAGAGTAGTGCATCTTAAGATGAGCCAGAGTTTAGCTTCTTCAGCAAATTGAAATACTGACCGCTTCCTCCAGGTCCTAGTAATGAAAGTATTTGTGTGGCTGAGGATGTGTGTGGTGAAGGTGCTGCAAACTATGTCTATAATCGCTAAGTAAGAGCACAAGTGTAAGGAAAAATTAAGAAAAATTGATATATACCTTTAAGAACTTTTATTTTTTGGTGCTGAGACCAGCTTAATTATAAGTTTAACCAGTTTCCTGCTGTTCTTGCTATCCATAGAGACTGAAAATACAATGATGTTTTTTGTCATTATTAGCAGGTACCTGCCTCCCTCATTTGGGAGCATCTGCATAATGATGACTAAAGGGAAAACAACGGAAGCACCAAGTAAGTTGTTTTGCAATATTTACATACCCAGTTTATTAAACCATGCAGCCATACAGTGATTTTTAAAATTATTTTGTATTTATTTTTTGTTTCTCTGTCAGCTAGCCATGTAGCAGGCATATCCTGAGATCCTGATAGCATGCAAAACCCTGAAAATTCACGACTGCAAGAAACAGTCCCAAAGTACCTTAATCCTTACATTGATAACGCTGCTATTGGGTTACACAGTTTTAATCCCCAAGGAGTTGTCGCTTGACATTAAACTGTCCAAACAGTATTTATATCCGCTGCTGCCCTGCAAGATCACTTAACCCTGCACAGCAGTTTAAAAGTAGTTAATGACAGACCCAGCATGACTTGCCCCTTATGAGTGATCGCGCGAGTTCGACCTGGGCTGTCATGGTTTATGGAGGAAGGCAGTTTGTCCATCGCCCGCTTCAGCCACAGCAGGTAATTTGAAATGAAATGAGACAGTTTCTACAAGCAGATTGATTTGGGAATCTTGCCTGTTCTTCCCTTTGACCCTTGACAAGTTGACACTACAAAGATTGTGACTTTAAAAAATGATTGGGTGCAAATACATTTAGGTAGATGATTTACTACGTGTTAAAGCAAGGACAGTGCGTTTAGAATGGAGCTGCGAGGGGAGGTAATTGTAAACTTTAACAACTCATGTTTTATGTTTCTGTATCTTATTAATTATCCGACTCGGATAACAGCGGTTTCAGCACTTTCATAAAGACTGTGTGAGAGGCCACAGATTCTGGACACCAATATTCAGAACTTTAGTTGTATACAAATAAGTAGATATGGTCTAGAAAGTCGGCTGTGCTGCTTTCTTGATTGGACTGCAAGGGTTAAGTCTGAAGATGCACATTTGAATGTATAGCTTTCCCAATCCAAAGATGCCTTTTTCTTTATTTTCCTTTTAAAATACAATCATTCCTATATAAATATTGAAAGTGCAAGATCTAATGCATGATTGATAACCAGTAAATAGTGAAATAATGAAAAGAAATGCCTAAAAAAGATAAAATCACAATTATGTGTCAATAAATATTTTCCTGCTTTTTCAAAGCATATGCCCTTTCATTCAAACCTTCCTGTAATATCTCGTAAAGTCCACATAGTTCTCTGTATTTAGAGCCCATATTTCTGAAGTATACATGCAAATAGAGAAGGTATCCTATTGATTTCACGATGACTTTAAATCGAACGTTTAATTGCAGTCCTAGAAAGCAGCAACTTATCTTTGCTAAGCCACGTAGCCCTAAATGTCCGCACACAGGGTGTATGTGTAAATGTATAATACAAAGCAAATGTTTGCGCAGGCGAAGTTCATCTTTCTGCGCGTTTCTCTACTACTATGGGCTCGAAATGCTTTGTATAAAGCATAATTTTAAAGGTGCGTCCAAAAAAAAAAATATCTTGTTGGTCTCGGTTGCAATTATTTAATATCCTTTTGCCCGTGTCTTCATTGCACTATGCTGAAGGTATTTTGCTGAACCGTTTCTTTATGTTGTCCGTTGGGTTTAATAGACGTGCCGTTTAATAAGCTCTCTACCTGTAAGGATAGACTATTTGACCTGTGTGACCTGCCAGTGGTAGACATAGTATAAGATTGCTTTGTGAAATAAAGCTGTCGGTAACATCAACAAAATAAAAAATGATCGTATTCCAATACTCTCTGCTGAGTACTATGACAGCACTGAAATATGGAATAAAATTGAAAGTAGATTAGTTTTGGGTCCTAAGTCATGTTTTGACAAGATATAAGAGAGCAGAACATATCTTTGAACTTTTAGTTTTAAAGTTTTTTAATGAAAATATTTATCATTTTGTAAGGTTCCTTCTTTCTTTATCACAACTGGGCTGTATAACCTTAAAACAATCCATTCTCTTATTGTGAGGGGTATAAATACTGTACTATCTTTTATATTAAACATCATAAAGGATACATGTACAGTATTAAATTGCTTGACACTTGCAAGTAAAGGACTGTCATGCTAATAAAAAGCTTATTTAGGAGGTTGAAAAATCACTCATTAATAAGCCACATATTTTTAAGCTATGTAAAGCATGTAAATACTGCAGACAAGAAGGCAGTTTTTGCCGTATTTCCTCCTCTGTATTTGAAATCCTTAAAGTGTAAGCAGTAGAGTAAATAAGAAGGCTCCCATTACCTCTCCTGTGATTATTGTAGACTTTAAAATATTTGAAAATAAATTCACTAATATTTGTAGCTACACTGATATATTGGTCAAAAGAAGTGTGAGGAGTGCGACACTGGCTTAATCGTGAATGCTAGGATTTATGCAATCTCCTTTTAGTCTTTCTCGAAAAACAACTTCTCAACCAAACAAAAAAGGCCTCAAATCAGCAAAAAGCACTTTCTGTAAGAACTACATAGTGGGGAATGGAGAGGAAGGAAAGTTAAAATAATGCAGATGGGCTGTTTGTCTTCATCTGCATGCAAAATAAATTCAAAGCCAATTAGATTAAATTAATTGTTTAAATTAATTGTTTTAATTAAGATTAGCATCACTGACTGTTTCTGACTATTCAGTCTTTTTAAAAATGTGTGACAAGCTATTGATTATTTTTATTTTTTATTTACTTTCCTTTTTATTGGAAACTGAAAGGTGACTGATACAAAAGGAAAGAGAAAGAAGAGCTGATGGCTTATGATGGCATCAGTGAAAATTATTTGACACAACTTATGAAATATCTTTTAATTCAGTTATTTTCGTTTGGCTCTTCTGTTCTTCTAAGCGCTCAATTGTTAGTCTGATATAAATGCTTTTTTTTTTTTTTTAAGACCGCTTTCATGTTAGGGAAACAGTTTCTATAGCAGATGTTTATTTTTTGGAACGATAGTAATGAAATATGTTTCCTGGATGAAGTCACAAGATTTCAGCAAAGGCAGAGGCCTTTGTTTAATTTCAGCAAATCAGGACATTCTCTGCACATTGTGGAGAAGGGAACAATTTTTTCATGCCCTCTTATAGAGAAGAATATTCATATAGAATCAGCCAAGGGCGTTATAGAAAGTCTGTCTTTTGCAATGCTTGGAAAGAGGCCCGTGACAATGGACAGAGGTTGAGCCCATCCGTGGAAGCTGTTAACTTGCTCTTTGCATTAGATTAATCCCTATTACCCTTAATTTCTGTGGTTCCGAGTGCGTGGATGGTGTCCCCAGAGCAGCGTGTTTACCTTGAACGAGGGCAGAGGTTCCTGCAGAGCCTCCATTTGAAGGGTCGCCCGAGCCCTTGCACATGAGGTGGTGGTGAAGAGACTGTGGGTTTAGTTCTCATCACTATCTTATGAAGCAGAGCAACCTGCTAGAAACATCCCGTGGCCCTTCTCACCCGTTCAGTGTCTCTCCCTCGTGTCCTACCCGTGGTTCAACCTGCGGGGAGGCCAGCTTGTTCTTTCCAAAGCTAAAGGAAGACAGAATAAAGTCTTGGGGCTTGCAAGTATGAAGGAGTCGCATCATTTCTCTGCTGTTTTCATTTGTTCTCATTATTTTGCAGGAATTGTCTCGTCCTGCTGGAGTTGAGCTGTGAGGAAATGACCAGGAAGAGGCTCTCCATGTTGTGGCTGCTTTGCATGGCTCTTCCTTGCTGTTCACTTCATCAGGTATCTTCTGGATCCCACCCAAGCTGCTCCTACCCAAAAAGATAGAGTGATAAATAGTGTTGCACAGAAAACTGGTGAGAGTGAATGGTTTCTGCTGCCAAATATTGGTGCTGAGCAAAAAAGGTTTTGCCAACGTTTCTTTCAGTGCCTGTGGGTTGTGCTCAATGCTCGGCTACATCCTTTAGCAATGAGTTAGACATCCTTTTCTTTCCCTTCCCATTGATCTTTCCCATCCTTTTTGCCTTTTCTGGGAGAGAATAGTTGCATTTTGTCTCTCCATAGCTGCCTGCCTCTAACCAAGTGGTTGTCCTTGGCCTCAAAGCTTTATAAAACTCAGATCTTTATAACCAGAGCTTTTTATTCAAAGTCTTTAAGTTGCGTAAGTAGAACTTATTTGAGAAATAGCATAAACCATTTTTGTCTGTAATATTAAGTTATATGTTTGTAATATACCAAACAGAGTAACTGGGGTCTAAAAGTGTCATGTCAGAGCTGGGCCATGTTACATTTATGAATTTTCAATTTTTAATGACAGGAGAAAAAAAATGTATTTTCTCTAGTACTGTTAGGTTTGTCCAAAAGGTGGCAGCACCATCTCCGCTGTCCTTGCCTTTTTGTGCTGGGTCTTCCTTTAAAAATAGATTTTTTTAAAATAGAAACTATATTCTAGACTACAGTGGATATAGTCTGTTAATGTAAGTAATAGTGTTAGTAGCGGCACGATCTTTGCAAATGGAAAGGCAGGAATCACGTTAATGATTTTGCGTTACGTGCAGGCTCCGTGCAGCAAACTTTACTGGTTGAGCAAGTGTTGGGTTGTGCAAAAGCAAATATCCTCTTACCTAGATCCACACGGGGCTGCTGATAACGGGGGCTGGAGCCTGGTCCTGCTGTGAGAGGGGAGCACGATCCGGGCTCCCTGCCCTCCCCTCGCTCAGCTTGTGATTAGCAACTTGGAGAGAAAGAGAAGACTTTGCAGTGATGGTTTGTCTCTGCTTAATTTCTGCGAGGAGGACGTGCCAGAGAAATGCTCGGCATTTTGACCAAGCCGGGTGGCTTTGGAGAGTGACCTTTTTAGCAACTATTACTACTACATATCACTTTTATGATCACAGTGGAACCATCTGAAATACAGCTTATTTGTGTTGTACTGAGGTTTTCTTCTTTCCTGAGGATATATATTTCTTTCTTTCTTTTGTACCCTATTGCATAAAGTCAATGCTGCCACTTGAAGGCTGCATTTTTTTCCCTTTCTTCTGCCCTTTCTAAGTACTTTCCCATTACCTTTTCTTCACCTTTCCTATATGGTGTTTGTGGAGGAAGAGGCTTTGACGTGATTCCCATCATAGTCCCTACCAACCGCTTTTCCATTTCCCACCAGTAATCTGTCATATATTAACTGCACCTCCTCGTGTGTGTAATTCCATTCCAGCCAACCCTGGAGCTTGCTGCAGAGTTAAAATTGCAAATAGGATGCATATGCTGAGAGAAATCCGCTGGCAGCTTGGATAGCTCGTTCCTTTTGTTTCTAATACAAGCTAATGTTAAAAGGGCTTTAAAAACTAATCTTATTTTCCCCCTAATTTTCCAAGCGTCGCAAGAAATGTGTGAAGCATCCCGTGTTTCCCCACGGATGAATGAGCTGTTCTCCAGGGTGGCTCAAGTCCCGATTGACCTGGGGAAGGAGCCGGGAGACCCTCGTGATGAA
>JAWLRI010000779.1:332716-362216 GCA_034781795.1 Crypturellus tataupa
GGATGAATGAGCTGTTCTCCAGGGTGGCTCAAGTCCCGATTGACCTGGGGAAGGAGCCGGGAGACCCTCGTGATGAATGCGGCCGAGCACCCCCGATGGCAGCGCTGGGCAGAGCTGTTGTGTTGCTCACTTAGGAAGTGCTCCCGATTCTGTTATTTACTGATTCTGTTGCCTTTTTCCCCAAGGTTGCGTTGTTGTACATCGCACTGGTCAGGTCTGTACAAGAAATGCTACAGTCTGGGGTGTTTCTTGAAGTAGTTTCTTCTAGTCCTTCTCGCTATGCTTCTCCTGCAGGGTAGGGTCCTGTCTATGGGACCCATCTAATCCCCTCTATGTGACCAGTGCCGGGTCCGTTCCCGTAGCGTGCGGCGTGGCGATGGTTTGTCAGCTCTAGCACAAGGTTTATGGTGTTTCTGAAGACCGCTAGTTCCTGTCAATGTTAACCTAGAAACGGCGACGCACACAGCTCTGTGCAGCTGCTTTATGGACCTGGCGGTGCTTGCCGAGGAGGCTCTGTCCCACGAGTGGTGCCATCGTGCAGAAGAGAAATTGAAGCAGAGAGGGGTGTTTTTTGAATGGTTAAAAGAGCTGTGATATTGCACGGCTTCATTTCTGCCGCTGTTGTCAGGCTAAAGTGCAAGCGCCGTTTCACCCCACCAAAAAGTCGTCAAGGGTTGCTTATTAAAAGAACAAATGCATCAGGAATTCATTGGCACCGCTTTTTACTGGGCTGATATTTCACTAATTCTGAAAGAGGCTTCTTCTGAATGAATCTCAGAATGCAACAATTTTACAATTATTTTGTGTGTTTTTGCTGCATTATTCCATCTGGTAAAAAACTGAGAATCAGAACTGTTTCCTTTCTTTGAATATGTTAGTTTTTCTCTGTCCTTTATGACCTTCAACCTCATAGCATGTGAGCACCTATCAGTCATCAATGGGTTTATTTTCACAGTGCTTCATGGAGGCAGAGGGTATTACAGAAGGCAGCCCCGGTCTTGAGGGACTTGTGCAGTTTAGTGCTTGGGTTTCTGGCGCTAAGACCAGTGCTCAACACACCCTCTTCTCACAGAGCTGAGGACCAGATTGGAAAAGGCACCTGAATATGCATCGTCGGGATTGCATGCAAGCAACGGGCTCTTGCAGACTGAATAAAAATAAGATTTTGCGCATGGTCCTGCTGCAAGTGGTGTATTTTTGGCTTGTGATGCTATTAAGTGGCCTGCTTTGGCTGCTGGCCGTGGAGAGGCCTGTGCATTGGTTTATCATTGCTGCTGGATTTGTGAATGAAATTCTGCAGTCCTGAATTAAAATACTTCCTTTGGGAACCTGCATCTAGGAGAGCAAGGATCAGCTGCAGTGCTGCTCCCGCACAGCTGGTACCACGGAGCCACTTGATGCTACGGGGCTGGGGTGTGCGGTAGGTGGGACGACTGGCATCTGCTATGGAACATTCTGGGGGAACGCGTTCAGTCTAATTGTGCTTTTTATTTCATAGATGAAGGCAGAATGACTTGCAGGCCGTCTCTGCAGGAAAAAATGATGGTCCTTGCGGTAAAAGTAGTGCTCTCTGAGTCTGGAGGTCTGTTTTATGTTTTATTTCACCGCTGACTTCTTGGAGAAGCCACGAGTGCATGACGTGGACATTTTCCTATCTTCAAGCAGGTATTGTAGAGAGATACCCAAATAACTTGAGAGTGAAGGGAAGAGGAGGAAGGTGGTGCCCATATGCTATGCAAATGGGCACCTTTTAAACACTGCGCTGTGTTAAATGTCGTTATTGAAATGGTTTATGTCACTTGACTATCTTTGGTTTATGTATTTTTCTTTACAGCTTTGCTAAAGAACTGCCTCTTTGCAGCCAAAGTAAAGGGCTGCTGAGTATTCTGCTTCATTCCCTAATTGCATAGGAGAAGGGACCTTCTAGAAGAAACAAGTGTTGGAGGGACAAAGCAGAGCAGTGTGGATGTAATTCCCATCCTTCCTTTCTGCTGCAGGATAGCACCCTGGTGTGGGGAGTTTGTGTAACTGGAGATGATTATAATAAATTTGTTCACTCATCTATACATATGTTAAAATACAGAAATATAAATGACCAGTGACATCTCTGAGTTCATTCCTCATTCTGTCCTGCCTCAGTATTGAGATGACCCTTTGCTCCAAGTCCTGCTGAAAATAAAACGAAAAAGAATCACCAGATTGCCTCGGAAATGAGCTTTTATTTTTAAGCTGTAGAACAGTGTTAGAAGTGTTACGATTTGATATGAGGAGTCTGCATGACACACTTGGATTATTTCCAGCCATTTTTTCCCTCTTACCGTGAACTTTGTTTTTATTGTATATTTTAATTGCAATTTGTCTGTAATCACTTCTCTCCAGGAGCTTGATGTTAAAGGGAAACATAAAATATCTTGTAGTGCGAAATAATACACTAGGAACTGACAATAGCTACTGGTGGAATTGGATTTGTAATATGCCGTGGAAAGAAAGCACTCTGAGATGGTGAGCAAGAATTAAAGGACATGAAACATGTCACTTATCTGAATTGTTTTCAGGTTTGCTGTAGCTGCATCCCAGCTTGTGCAGGAGAAGAAACAAGCAAACGAAAAGCAAACTGTGAGAAGCGGAGGATTTCCTCCCCTCGAGCGCATCCCCGCCCTGAGGGCTCGGTCCCAGGTTGTCCTTCTCCCTGCGCAGACACTTTGCCTGGCTGACACGGAGGAGAGCCACCGTGGGGACCTTCCTCCGAATGAGGTGTCAGGGGTGGTTAGGGGACGTTGGCCTGGCAGCCCTGCAAGTCCCTCGTGTGCCTTGGGGAAAGCAGGGGACAGGTTATCCGCACAAGGTATCAACCACGTTCGGATGTAACCTAAGGTTCAAGTATATTTTGCAGGTGGGGAGTTATTTCAAAGAACGCAGTCGCTGTAGTTGGCATGTAGCTCTTTGGGGTTCAAATGATCACTGTTTTGGTCGGGGGAGTTACTGATCTTCATTTTCTCCCTGAAAATGCTGCACTTGTGGGCCCCAATTCTGCCGTTCTTGCATACAACAGTATTTACCTGATTGAATAGGGCCCTTGTGCTTATTTGCAGGAATAAGTGCTCCTGGGTTTCAGCAAGGGTGACAGTCGAGTGTTGGTTTGCAACAGTGAGGACATGTGCTAGTGATTTTCTCTTTACTCTATATAAACAGTCAGCACAGGAGTGTACAGAGAGATTACAGTCTTCTTACATCTTCTGTTTAGTTCTGAAGTATTAAAGGAAAATTTTTCATGGTATCAGAATACTTGCCAAGAGTTATAAAATAGATATTCTCTCTTCTCTATCTGTCCTTCCACTTGAAGCAGCAAACCAAGAAGTTTCCAACACTTCTCAGACTGTTGCAGACACTTGAAACTGCTTTTTGTCTTGAGAAAATAGAAGACTCAAGTAGAAAATTAATAGGAAAAACTAGTAATAACAGCTTTGACTGAAGTACTCACTTGCAGTAGTGAAGTTGAGACTTTTCTTGGAGACTTTGCCATGAGCGTACTCGAATCTGCACTGTGGTGTAGTCCTGCTGCATATCTTCATTTTCTCTAGCTGTTGTCAGACCCTTTCCATTCTATCTATCCTGTTTATTCATATCAGTCAATAGGCTACTTTCTAGTTCTTTCTTCTTCCACATATTTTATGAAAACATTGGATAACAGTAAAAAAGGAGGGGTCTTGTATGTTGTAATATATTGTGGTGGTTTGCTGGAGGAGCTTGAGGTCTTCCTATATATAACTTTTTTAGAGAAGGGGTATGGCTGTGCAGCCCTGTTCGTGGTGCAAGCAGCAGGCAGGGAGGCATCCTCAAACCTGTACCAAGACTTGACAAAGATATTTTAATGTTATGTCTAATTATGGCAGCCTGTGACATGCTAGTTGGTAATTATTGAAAAGAAGTAAATGAATGTTATTCAAATTCATTTTTGAATTCGTATTCGGTTTCATGTTCGAAAATATTCAGATTGTTATTAAAATGAGCAGAGCCGAATGGTGGAGATCAAAAAGCCATATTCATTCTTTCGCCCAACAGTATCAATTCCCTCAGTTCAGCTTACACAATTTTTATCCATTGCTTCTAAAGAGAAACTTCTGTCTTTGAAAACCTCCTGAGATAGGAAAATGCAGAGCCTTATTCACCTTGGGTCGAAGGGGAGTAAAGCAAAGCAACTGGGGTCACTGATGCTGCAAGAATTCCTATTAACATTTGAATAAGCTACAAAGAAAACTAAACGTCAAGCCTTTTGCTGTCTTATGATGAATAACGGTGGCTTTTCTTTTTAATAGATCAGAAATGCTTGTTTTTGACCCCTGGTTTACTAAGAAACCCTTGTGGAAGGATGGGGATTACTGGGAGCACGAGGACGTGTTGCACTCTGGCTAGAGTTCTTGCCGTCAGGCGCTCGAAGGAGAGACGCCGAAGCAGAAACGTTGAGTTCTTCCATGTAAAAAGCCCTGCTTCCTCCGGGGGAGATTTTCTAGTCTAGATTTTCTGCTAGTGCTGCTCGGCTCTGAGCAGCGGTGTGCACTGTGCTGTTTCACTGGCACCTCCTGATCCCCTACAAGCCGTCCAGGAGGGAGAACCCCGTGTCTGGACATCCTGTACTGTTATGGTGGAAAGAAGGTTCTTCTCCCCCTCAAACTCTGCCTGCTTATTTTCCAGATTAAGGGGATTTCAAATATTTCTTCATCGTTAAGGGGCACGAAGGCATGGGGAACGTGGAGAGATGGGGAACACTAAGGCTTCCAAAATAACTTATTAAATCTCAGGGACATTCCTGGTAATCTCATCTTCTTGAGTGTCAAGCCAGTCTGTAGGGGCAGGGGTGCATTCTCTTGATGGTATTTGCTTGTCCCGTCTGCTTAGGTGCTGGGGCACCTGTTCTGATAGGAACATTTGATCAACTGGACTGAAACCATGCAGAGGTCATCGTGCCTGGAGTTCACGTAGACGAGGAGAAGAAGAGGTCCTGGGACACGTTATCGCTTGGAGGAGCTGCTGGGAATGCTCTGGGAGAAGGAGCGTATTCACCCGGATGCTTTACCCTAGCAAATCAAAGCCTGTTTTCATGTGCTTTGTCAACATAAAAAAGAATGTTGCTTGAATTAAGTGTGGCAGCAGGCAAGTAGGGTTAAAACGGCTCCTTTGCCCTTTATTGGGCAGTACCTGGATGAGCTGGGAGTTATATTAATAACAAATCCCTTTCTATCACGTGCTGTTTTCCTCCCCTCCTCCTCTTCCAAATTAGAGAAACCAGAAAGAGAAGAAACTGCTGTTTCTGCTCAACAGAAATGGTTTTAAATCAGCCCGGAGGTGGGGTTGCTCCTGTAATCCGGCGCTTGTAAACATGCGGTCCTGCCAACGGAGCAGTGTATTTTAAGCTGATATGAAGTGGGCCTCTGCCAAGAATCTTTTCGTAGGAATAATTAAGTCTATTTTTCAACGCCGAGCTTTGCCCTCTACAGTCTCAGTTATAAAGTAATCCCGAGAATAATCTCCAACCTTCTGTGAAGATGTTTGAGGTTTTAAAAATGATACCGCAGCAAACGCCACAAGTTGCCTTTCACTAGGTTCGGCAGTCAGTTATGGGAAATTTCCTTTAATTCAAACACATGAAAACTCAAATTACTGTAAACGAGTTGATGCGAAGCTAATATTGTCACCATTTCCCTTTCGCGTTTTATTACACGGTGTATCTTTTCAGGAACACTTTGCACTTTTCTGCGGTGCTTTAAATACTGCCCTGGAGAATAAACATTTCTTCTCAGTAAACAATCCCCAGAAATAGATTTTTACCGCAAGTAGTTTGTTTTTAATAACACATGCTGGCTCTCGGAGCTAGATTCCTGAAGGAACCGTAAAGTGCCTTTCTGTCCCAGCATCCGACTTCCCTTCTTTGTCAGCCTTTTAACAGATGTGTTGGGTTTGCTGTGCTGGTGGGTCAGCCTCTGTTTATTCAAAATAAATACCAAAAAATACAAAAAAAAATACAAAAAAAAAGACCAAAAAAAGGGAAAGGGGACATATGCCACGTGCCACCTCGGGCTGGACTCGGTAGGGCCAGCGCAAAGTCCGTGCGCAGACGCATCCGTGGGGTCAACGCACTCTGGGATTTCTGTGGAGGGAAACACTGGTTCTCCCTGGACTCCTAGCGCTTGGGTACGAGGATTAGGCTAATGCAGCCTCGCAAGCACGAATCAATGCAGATTTCTGAAATCCTTTCTGCGAACGATGGATCTGATTGTGCAGCTCACAGCCCTAATTTTGTATCTCCTTCATGAAACAGAGTGAGTATCTCTCGGACATGCAAGTTAAACTGAATTTTCGGTGTCTACTAGTGCTTACTTTCAGGAAAATGAAAGGAGTGAAACTCATCTGTTTAAATAAGCAATAAAAATGATAGGCCCTTTTATAATTTGTCCAGAATAACTGTACTGTAAGGAACAAATTCATCCCTTCTGTTTTCCAAACTAACAAATATCAAAAGTATTTCCAAAGCAGTGCAGGTTCCAGGACACGTTATGCTTGTGAAACTGAAAGTCCCCCAGTGTGTTGGTGGCTGCAGCAGACAGGGCACCTCTCTTGCGGTGCCACTGAAAAAGCTGTGGGTTTCTGCACTGCCAATTTACCTGCTTAAAATGTTTTAGCTCCCTTATATGCTTTTGGTGAACCTGAAAAGCCTTGAAGTACTTTTACTTGGCAATTCCTAAAATTTCCAACAGGCAGACTTTAAAGGAACCATTTTTCTTTCCACCTCTCAATGGCATATTTATTTTGTGCAATCTTATAAAATGAAAAAAACGTGTGAAGAGAAATGCTTGGGTTGATTTGATGGGCGTTTGGTGTTGCTGAGCTGGAGACGCATCCATTCCCTTCCTTTGTTGTTTCTGGGGTAATGCAGCATATGGTGGTTATTGCTGGATTAAAGGCGAGGGCCCCCTTTTTAATTCCAGCTGCCATCACGGGACTTTCTGGGAGTCGCAAATGATGAGGAATGGATTTAGAATATGGATTTGAGTTTTATGACCTTGATATTCTCTTAAAAGGGAGCTTTAAGCTGTCAGCTCCATCTAGCCTGTTCGAAGGTCCCGGGGCTGTGGCGTTTGGGGCGCTCGGACCCAGCTGCTCTGGGTTGGGATCGTCTCCTCCAGGACATCGTGCCGTGTCGCTGCACAAAGCAGAGCAAAATGCTATAATAACCGAAAGCAACCCGTTAGACTTGCAGTTGTGATATGTTTATAACGAGGAACCTGTGAAAGATGTTATTTAGCTCGCGATTAAGAGCTCAGATGAGGAGGGAAACCCTAGAGCTGATGGTAATTAAGCTCATATGGGAGAAGGCTGCCCGCATGGGAGAAGTTTAGAGCTCTCACGGCCCTCTTTGAAGCTGCAGTTTGAATTTGGCTCACGTTCTGCCGTGGAAGATCAGTGTCCTGAAGGAGGGAGGGCCTGTTGATTCGGAAAGTTTTGTTATTTCCAAAGTAATATTGGAGGGGGGTTTCCAGGCAGGATAACGTGCATGGATGTGAACTTCCCGGCCTTTTCGGACCTATTCAGCATCATCAGAAAGAGTAAATTAAAATCTCTTGACCTCATATGTGCGTCCAGATACTTTTTCCATTTCCTTCCTCCACCTTTCAGACATCAACATGACATTTCTGTAGTTGATTATGCTGATTTTCTTGGTAACTTTTGCATGGTGAAGAGTTGGGTTATTTCCCTCTCTGCCACAACAGGGTCACTAACAGATCCTCTGAGGCAAAAATCCCCCTGGTCCTGTGTGCACTAATTCTTCCCAATTTTAATTCTCATCCCCTCAGCCTTTCCCTATGAACGGCCTCCTCTGCCTTTAAAGCTTCAAGCAGGATCGTGATGCTGATGACTTCAATTCCCCGAGCTCTCCTCGTGTCTCTGCTTTTCCCGTCCCTTGTTGGGAATAGCTGGTTCCCTGTGTCACTGTGTGTTATCGTCCCCGGTCTTGGCACCGATTGCTACAGTATCGATCCCGGCTCCTGCGTCTTTCTTCCTTTATCGTGGTGGACAAATCGTGCTGGTTCTTGCTGTGGATATTGCTCATTTCCAGTCCGGAAAGAACGTGCCCGCCATTGACTTTGACTTAGTAAGTGTCTTTGTAAACCCCTTTCCTTCCTCTTTGGTCCCCCTCCTCCTCGCTCGAGCCCTACTCGAGCCTATACAAGATCCCATCGGCTGCCCCAGACACACCAAACCCCCCTGATTCCTCAGGCTCTTCCCTCCCAGCTTCCTGATCCAACCGCTGTCCTTCACCTCATCCACTACTGTCCCCCAGTCCCCTGTTTTTCCTTCATTTATTTTCTCTTGCCCCTTCTGCTGTTTGTCCACGGCCAAGCAGTTAGATCAAAAGGTCTTTAAAGAATTAAATACCACATAAGCTCAGAAAAAGGAGGATCTGGTTTATTCTTGTAAGGAATGGGCTATCTGTGATCACAGTGCTGATGTCCCGCCTTGGTACCTGCCTCTGGTTGCTGGTGAGTGCTGAGATGGCTCTGGATGGCTCTTATGAATAATAACTCACAGCCAGAAATAATTTAAACTCCAACTATTAAAAAAAAAAAGATTGTTCTCAATTGATATTAAAGAATCAATGACTAGCAAGGAGAATGTTTAATAAGCTTGCTGGAGGTCTGCAGTGCTGGGACCTCTTCCAATGATTTAAAATGCATTTCATGTTGATTTTCCAAGGTTTAGGGGGATTTATGCAAGTAACTAAGAGCTCTTCCAATTCTTCCTCCTCGTACTTGGCATCCCTTTACTGCTCTCCTAATGCCATCCGTTTGGACTGAATACAAATTAAAACAAAAAACAGAAACAAATCAGTCCTTGCATTTTGGATTGTAAGTGTCTCCGTGGTATGATGGCAATATCTGCTTGCTTGTTTAAAAAGCCAAAGAAGATTAATTTTGGGGGTTTATTTCTGTCAAAACTTTTCCTCTCATCTATCAGCATCACTGTAGCAAGGGCAGTCCCTGCTACTGGTTTCTTTGATCACAAAGGGATGCAGGAACTACAGAGCGCCGTCCATAGCCAAACTTTGTTACGTGTTAGTCTGGTCTCAGCAATGATACGGTTAAACTGGAGATTTCCCCCACTTCTGCAGGCTGGATGCCCTCCCGTGAAGGGCAGAAATGCAGCAGATCAGCTTTCACTTAAGGCAGAAGTGCCAAAGCAGCCCTCAGAACCGCTGTGTTTGAAAAGCTGAGGCTTTCGGGAGAAATAAAAACCGCTAGGAGTTCAAAACGAAAATCTGTAATTGAGCTGCACTTGACTGCTTCCATGTCAGACAAAATATGCTTTTATTTATTGAGGAAACAACTAATATTGTGAATAATATAATAATATGCTAACCCAGATATTGAAACACTGTGTTGGCTTTTAGTATTTCCATTGCCTGGTTCATTTAGTTCCTAAATCTACCTATTTATTTTGCATATTTTTGAAACTTTATGACCTCCTGAAGATGAGAGCCTTAGAATATAATAACTGGAATCTGCCCTCAAATGTCATATTGTTAGATATGTGAAAAATTAAGGTGGTTATTTCCCCTTTTATACATTTTTTAATGTATTCCTATCATACTGTTTTTTTATGCAGAATATGCTTGAGATATGGAATGTAAAAAACTGCTAAACTTATTTTTGACTGTCCAAACGTGCGCATATGTAGTCCTAACTGCCCAGAGAGTCCCTGTTTTCAATATCTTCTCATCACCCCAACTGGTCGGCATTTTAATCATGACCACTCAGAGCTATTATCTTTTACAATAAGAATAAAGTAATGACTTCAGTTTCAGGAGGATAAAATAAATGAAATCAAGTAAAATTGGCGTGAGAAAGCAGCATTTCCATTCTTACAGGCCTCGGTGTCTCTTGGGGAGAAAATATCTAGTGTTTTCAGATTACTTAGCTTTAAAACTGCTGCTGTGTGTGCTTAAATCATCTTAAGATGCTGTTTGCTGATGCGGGCCAGATAAAGCTGAGGATGGTTATAGCATTGGCTCAGGCTCAGGAAGCTGCGAGAAGGGTGCCTGGTTGTGGGTAAATGAGCAAATCCTTAATGGTGCAGGGAGAGAAAGCACCAGGAACAGCAGCATCTTCCTCCTTGAGCTTCCCTGCTCTTGGAGAGATGAAATAGTGGAAAGGGGAACCTTGATCCATAAAAATGGTAGAGGGGGAGCCTTGCTGGTGTGATGCCCTGCGGTTCTGAAAATCCATAAAAATTATTTGACCCTCTGGTTTCTGAAGACCAAAGATGCCTTGAGTCTTATTAGGCAAAAAAAAAGAAAATAATCTTGAGTTTGGAAGCCCTACCGAGCACAACAATTTTGGCTGTAGCCTCGTGTAGTCGATGCCAGATGTGAGCGGGTACCAGGGCAGACACTGGTGCTGCTTGGTTCCTGTGTGGAGGGGCAGAGAGACACCCATTTTTTTGGGAGTGTGCGATACAAGACAGGCGACGAAAGCAGCCATCTACCCCGTCCCTTATTGATACTTTACAAATCGAAGGTTAATTTACTGGTAACATAATGGGTTACCCTGGAAAACAAGGCATTCCAAGTGATGATGTATGGGTTTGTGTGGTGAGAGGGTAGCATATAAGCAGTGTGAGTCATAAATGCCTTATGCTTCCTCTCTTCTGCTATCAAAGGTGCTTCTTTTACGTAGCGGCCAGGGGGACATCTGATAAAAATAAGCGTGAAAAAAAAGCAGACGGTTAAAACTGCATGGAAAGGGGTGTTAAAGTTGCTTAAATCCACTATGTCGTGCGCTATGCGTCCTTTTGGTGTGGGTTATGCTGAGCGTTTCACACTGTGGATCGTTCCAGGTGCTGCCCAGCTGCTCCGGAGCTGGGCTCGAGGCGCATCCCGGCGCATCCCAGCGCATCCCGGTGCATCCCGCAGTCCCGCGTGCCGGCCCCTCTCTGCTGCGCTCCCTCCGGGGACGCGCGGTTTGACGATTCCCGCTGCTTTTGGGCCCGGCTCCCGCGCCAGGGGCTCCAGTAAGTAATGCGAGCGGCGCAGGTAGATGGATCTGACAGGGCTGAGGACGAAGAGCGTGTCAGGCGCTTTTCTCCAATGAAGGCTATAGATCAGCGCCAGGAATCTGCCGGAGCCGGAGAGGGTGACAGGGGAATAACATCCCTTTCTCTTCCATCGACAGGGGTAATAACTCCTGGCTCCCTGGGGACAGATTGTAAAAGCCAATAGCCAGGAGCTGTGAAGCAGGGAGCCTCGAGGAATTGAAAATTAAAGAGGGAGTGAAAATTTTGTGTGAGGCTCCAGCGAGGTGCTGGAATAAACCATCAAATGTCATTCTTTTAATTGCCTTGTTCTTGATAGAAAGGCGCTCTGAAATTTGAGTTCCTATCACTTATCGGGTTAAAATACCAGGAAAACAGTAGTAAAATGTTAACGTGCACTATTCATGTTTTCCGGTGTAGCTGGCTATCATATATTCTATGGTAACAGTATTATTGAAAGTGTCAGAAATATTTTTTCAAGTATTGCTTTAAACCTAAAGACCTCCCGAACAGTTAGAAGTTGAATATCATTACTATAGGCACACGTAGCTCTAGCATGATGATGCTCTCCATTGTATATAAATCATATAATAAATTCAAATGGCTTTGTGATTTATGCAGCGTTGATGCCTTTTCATATGTAAAACTTCACATTGTTGCATCTTCCACGGTTCCCCAGCATTTACCTTTTGGTGGGGTTTGCATCTGGGAGGAGGACTGCAGCACTATTAAATTTTACTAATTTTACGATCCTGCCGTCATCGAGGATGCGGCACCTTTTAATGCTGCGCTGGCAAACATGCAAACAAGCAAATGCGTCGGAGAGCTCCGGGGCTCTGCGAGAGCCGGGAGCGCTTAAAACCGGGATTTTTTTTATCTGAGTTGTTCTTGCTTAGTTTTTAAACTGCGCCTGGTGTTTAGTTAAATCTTTTACAGACTCAGTTCACTGAAGGTGACAGAAGTACTCACTTGAGCTCCATGAAAAGTAGACGTGACAGTAAATTTTTCAGTCGGAGACAGGAGATCTTGTTATAGGAGTCAGTATGGGGGTCAGGGCAGAGCCTGTTGATGATTGAGGAAAAGAGAAGTAAATTCATTCTGCTTCAGGCACTTTGTCAAGTGCCAGTAGCTTACCATTGAGAACTAGTCACCCGTTCGAGTCTTACGGCCCTAGAGGTCACTCATTTGATATAAATCATAGCCCCGCGCGGGCTCGGCAGCCTATTGCCGCTCGAGATGAAATAAAAAAGAGGGATGCTTCGTCCTGAATTGAAATGGCTGCGAATATCCCACCACATGTTGCTGTTTAATGCAATATGTGGCTAGATATTGATCTCCAAAATCAAGTCATTAAAATGTGCAGTTTTTGTTTATTGGAATGAAGCAATTAAATGGTTCAGTTATGCCAGACCTTACCTTTTCTGATGAAAACTATTGATTTCTTGCCACAGCTTTATAAGCGACAATGTTTTTGATTACTCTTGACAAACCTCCTTGGAGTGTTAATTAAAATCGTACCAGATGAGCAGGTGTGGGAGATCATTAGATCGCCCGGATCACACACCGCACTTCATATTCTGCAGCCTTGCATAATGAATAGGGCACAAGAGGGGAAAAACAATATCTTCATCAGCAGAATTAGCATCTTCTCTCTCTCTTCGTTTTTAACTAGGTGACAGTACATTTTACAGCGCATCCATTTATCAGCTATTGAGGAACTTCTACTGTGTCTGATGAAATCCACTTTCTTTTGAAATGCGACTTTGTCATGTAAATGGCAAAACACAAGTTTACGTGAGAATGTGGATTAAAGAGAGCAGTTGATATCCTGAGTCGAAAAACAAAGCCGGAACTTTAGACATTTCCCTTGATAAGACCTATTTTAATATATGTCCCTGTATTTTTCTTTTGCTTAACTACATGATGGTATAAAATAGCATAAGGACTATCGACCGTATTGGGTTTGAAAGAGCAAATTATTTCATGATTAATTTACAATAGATTTTTTTTTGTCTGGTGCAATATTAATCAGTTGATAATTTTTTTTCCCCAAACCTTAATATTATGCAAAACCAGAGGCTGCATTCTGTATTTCTCATGTGTCTGGTAACATGTTCTGGGGTGGAGGATACCACTGATGCTAGAGCCTACTGTGATGGGCAGCTCTGCTGCCAGAAAAAGAAGGAATGAAAACAACTAAAAGAGCTGAAGGTGTGGTTTGATTAAGGGTGGGAGATACGTTTGGAGCAGCAGAGATAAATGCAAAAAACCTTTTGATCACAGACTTTCCGGCTCGTAAATAAATAGCTTCAGTTTCCAGTGATGTGGCAGGTGAGTCCTGGCAATGGTGAAGTGAAAGCCGATGTGATGGGCTTGTAGTTTAGCCCCTTAGCTGGCAGGCTGAGACTTAAGTGTTCTACAGTTAAAAGCAGGAGATTATTTTTAATGTTTCAGGTAATAACAGAAAGCAGGTCGTGTTTGGGCATTCGGAGCCTTCGGGATGCATTTTGCCCTGCACGTTTGATCGGGCTGCCCCCTCCTCGCCTGCCTACCTGCTTGGAAGGGGCTCAGCCAGACCGCGCCGCGCCGCGCTGCAGAGCAGTGTAAGTCGGGTCTGTAGAGCCTTTTGGGGTCTCAACATAAAGGTAGAGCCGAATTATAAACCGGCATTCCTTTCCTGATGCTGAACCGGCTGTGCTCGTGCTTCCCAGGTGCTGCCCAGCATGGAAGTGGCGTTGAGAAGCGTCAACCCCAAGTTAGCTGCGGTGAGCACAGAGTTACAGCAGCTGCAATGAACACGTATGAACACGTCAGGAAGGTGGAAGAGAAGGTTTAGAAGTTAGGAGCACGCTGGAAACGTAGATATACTGTTGCTTTCCAGTAGATATTCAGCTGACTGGCTTAAGTTGTCCCATTGATTTCTATGAGCAAGATAAATGGGATTTGGTCCTAACCGCAGTTTTTCAGGTCTCTGGAAGTTAGCTGGAAGCTGGAGCCGCAGTGCTCGTGGTCTGCATGCTGTGCTTGGGCTGTGGCTTTTGGTCTGAACGCAGAATGTGCCGTCACCCTTATTGGTGGAATTTGTTGCTCCCGACTTTTAGGAGACCTGACTTTTAGGATGTCTTGTAAGCATCCAACCTGGCAGAGAATTATGTCTCAATAGCACAAGAATGGAATAATCTGGGAGGTGTAATTCAAAGGGGACCAGGGACAGGTGCTGCAGGGTGTATATTCCCAGGTCGTTTGCTGCTTTTGGTGCTTTTGGTACTGCTGATCTGAGATTTCAAGACAAGACAACTGTTGTTAAGAACTTCCTGGCAGACCAGGCGTGCCACGTGATTTATAAAATAATTAATGATACTTCTGGAGGTGGTCACCACAAATTTACACAGGTTACAGATCAGCAGCCTAAGCACAGGTTGTGCCAAGCAGGCTACAGTTTTGCATCCCGAAATCCAGAATACTTTTTCGGTGTGTCAGCACCTCCAACAGGCTCCCAGATTTCTGCCTTTGCTGCTTCCCACAGTATTAACTGTAGAAAAGTTGAGTGCAAGTGGTTATTCCCTGAAGATGTCAACTGCTGGCTATAGTAATAATCATATTTCTCCTTGACATATAGCGCCTTTAGTTTCAGGAGCCTTTTCCACTGATTAGAGTTGCCAGGGCCAACGTGCCCAAAGGAGGATAGTCCTGGCCATCTGCAGGGGCTGCATCAGCACTGACCACCCAGTGCGATCGAGATACAGGGTAGCAACCAAGCTATAGGGTAGTATATTTTTCAACGGGCATTGCTAAGCGTGCAGGTGCATCTTAACGCTGATTTTCCGAACAAAATATTGCAGGACTCGCCGCTGCTGGAGCTTTGGTGGCGCCCGCGGCGCGGGATGCCGCGGGACAGGGCTCCGCCGGCACCGGCCGCGTGTGGGTTGTCACCCCCGGGCAGCCCGCGCGGCTGAGCACAATGGAGCGGCCAGATGGTGCGAACAAAGCCAGAACGCACGTGGCTATTAAAAGCTGTTTACATCAACTTCCAGCTTTTCATGCGCTGCGGTTTATATGGAGTCGCTGCGCGGGGTGCCCCGCGCCGTCCTCGCTCGCGTGAGGCGTTTCTCCGCTGTTGTTGCTCGTGTGTTAAAATAACACTCAGAGTACACACCACCCGGCATCCAAGGGTGCTTGTTTTCTTTTTCAGTAGGAAATTAGCCATTGTATGCTAATTGCAAGCCTTCATATATTTTAATTGATCGTCCCATCGAATTCTCCCCGTGCGAGCGGCGGACGGGGGCTCCGCGTCTTCCCCCGCTGCCCCCTGCTCCCGGTGGCCGCGTTGCTAAAACCTCCCGGTCCCCGTCTGCTCCCGGCCAAAACAAACCAGCTGATGGGACGGGAGCCTCGCTCGTCTGATTGCTGTGCGTGAGGCTGCGCTGGATAGATTTGGAGGAGCGCAAGGGAGGAAATCTCTTTCAAACTGTGCTTTTTTGTACAATGTGCTTGAGAAAATGACCAAAACTGCTTGAAGCAGCTTAAAAAAAATTGCACCGATTTAAAAGAATCGAGAGATCTAATATTCTTTCAAACATATGAATGACAGATCGCATAAAAGCTGTTATCTATCTGCAGGATGCAACTTGACTACATCGTTATTAATTATTTATTATTATTATTATTTTCAAATTGCTTTAGGAGTGAAACGTTACCAAGCAGCCCCCTCTCTCCTCCCCAGGCATGGGATCAATAAGGTCTCAGGTGAGGTGGAGCAGGGACCATGAGGTGTTGGAGCAGGACAAGGCTGGTTGCTTCAGTTTGTGCCCTTGGAGGACCTGGCCACCTCCTGGCCACCATGGCACGCATGATAAAATGGGGGAAAAAAAAGCACTGAAAGCACTTGTAAACTGTGTAAATCTAATAAATCTCATTTTGATATTCTGTTTTACTCCTTCGTGTCGTTTCTATTTACCCTAGAATATGGCATTCAGCTTCCTGTTAGTGATAGCACTAACTGTCATAAAGCGAGCAGAATCATGCATATTTCTTCTGCAGGAGAAATCCTGACACGTTTTATAGATTTTTGAATAGATAGAGCTCAGCAGCCTCTAAACAGGGCTACTGTGCAAATACTCTGGAGGTCTGTGCTGAGTGTGCTGGTGATGGGCTTTCGAAAATGCAGCTTTGAAGGAGTACCGTAATTCTCAATTTCAGCACATTTATACAAAACTGTAGAGAAATGATCATTGTGAATGCAGGAGCTTTCTTTAAAAGGATGTTTTATTAATATTAAAATTGGATGGTAATTTTATAATTCATACATGGTGCAGTTTATGCTATCACAATTTTCCTGCTTGTTTGCAAACAGCAGTTCTGTTGATCTCTAAGCCTCCTAATTGCGATGCTGAATATCAGGTTTAGTTATAGAGAGACACCATTTATATTAGCATGTAGAAATACTGTGTGATTTGTTACTTTTGTAAATGTATGAGTGAATGACTAAAGCAATCTCAATCTTGACATTTAAAAAAAAAACTGCAATATTTTACGGAGTTATTTATTTGACAATAACAACTGTAATGTAAACTGTAACAGTAATGTAAAATAAAACATTAACTTTTTGTATCTGTTTTTACTGTTAGTTGAAAGGATGATGATTCTTCAAACAGGACCTTCTTCCTGAACCGTTCCAGCAGATAATTGTGGCATCGACTACCAGAGCTGTGACTATTTCCAGAAACTTTTGAACAGGAGGTTCCCAGACCCAAATTTAGGTATCCAGATAAGCTGGCTGAGGTAAGGGTAACCTTTTCAAACGAGTTCCATTTAATTTTGAACTCTAGTCTAATTATAAGCATTTCTCTATTTAAAGATTTAACCTTAGGTTATTGTTTTGGAAGGCTTGTTTGGGGGATTTTATTTTTCCTGAAATATTGCAAGGAACAAGAGAAGCCTGCCAATTTTTGTGCTCTTCGCACTGTTATTTTTGTGCGATGTGGCAAAATCTCCGTTCCTTAGCGCTGTTTTCCTTGTACAGGGACTGGACCCCTGGCTTGGCAAACGTCCTTAGGAATAAAGTTAATGCTGGGAATTTCCTCTGAGCTCTGCAATGCACACGTGGATTTCAGGGATGAAAAGACTCCTGCAGCATCGTCTTCTCTGGAGCATTGTGGAAAAGATGGTCAACATCATGGACAAGATCTTCCGTGAGAGGTCTGATACGGCTCTGTAACGAAGGGCCTGTGTTTCGCTCTGTTCTCTTGAGTTTTTCTGTCATTTCCTTGCTCCCTGAATCCATGCGCCTGGCAGGCAGACAGGGATCATCTCCCAGTGTTGTGGTGGCCCCTGCATGCAGGACACGTGTCTGGAGCTGCCAGGGTAGAGTTAACACCAAATACATGCGCTGTGTTTAGTTGTTATGGGGCTTGTACACCAGGAAAATATGAAATATGTTAAAGAAACCGTGTTAAATCCTACTGGCACGGGGGGATGTGGGGTTTAAGACCCGTTCTCTATAAAGTCAAGTTATTTCCTACGTTGTGCTGGAGCACAGCAATGGAAGAATCTTGTATTATTTCTATATCCCCAAATGATTAATCTCCGGCCTTTCTGTTCCAGCGGCGGTCGCGCTGAAACTTCACCAAGCGGGGCCCTTCCCCGCGGTGCAAAGCGATGGGGAAAGCCAGGTTTTAGCGAGCAAGGCTGCTCAGGAGGGAGACGCGGGATGCGCCCGCGGAGCCAGCTCGTCCACCCGGCGGCGAGCGGCTCCGCTTCCTGTTTATGCCTGCGCGGGGCTGCACATCCTGGCTCGCCCGCCTTCAGCTGCAGGTTTTTCCGCACTCCCCGGGAGATTTCTTCCTTAAAACGGCTTGTTATTTACAGTTCGGGTAAGCCATTGGGATTGTGTTAATTCCTGTTTCGCTTAGCACACGCGGGCCGTTATCGTTAGCCGAAGGAAGGTGATGTCGAGGCGGTAGCTGCTGCTGATACTACTAATTAAGTGACTTTTGCAAAACAAAACCCGATCGGGCTCCTGTGAGGAGCTGGTGCCAAGTTTACAGCTTCGCAGAGGTCTGGCCTATTGTATATCTCACCCGAGGTTATCGGTTATTTAAACCTGCTCTGTCATTTAAAAATAAGCTTTCTGTATATTGAAAATATATATTTTTTCATCTATCATAAGGCTAATTAAATTAGTGTGCACTAGGAAAGGACATTCTTAGCACCTGCATCGAATCTGCCGTTCAGAAGTTCCACGCTCCTAGGCAAATTTGGATGCTGTTTGGTAAAATGACTGTCCATGAGCTGCATCTCTCCCTCTTCCCTTTTTGTTGCTTTATTGTAATTAAAAGGTAGATCTTTAGTGCTGATTTAGAGTGGCACCAGATTGAGGCTGGAAGGGATTTTATTAATCTAACAGGACGTTTTCCAATAAGATAACTGGTATGTGGTACAAGATGCGTAAGGGTACAATAAAAAGGCAGAGTGTTTTGAACCAGCATAATTGGAAAGGAAAAAAAAAGGAAAAAGTAGAGTGTTTTGTAGCAAATTTGACAGACTGAAGAGATAAGCCCTGTTTGCACTGGAGGAGCAAGGCTGGGTATGATCCTCAGCTTGGGTTGGTTGGCCTAGCTTTAAAGTTAATGACCTAGTGGCCATAGGCGCTATCTAGAACATCACCTTTGAGGGACCAATAAAGACAGAAAGAGAAATATTTAAGCTTTCTTAATAGAATTAAGATGTTCTTCCTTTGGTCACTTCCAGCTTGTGAGTAACCCCGTTGAACTGAGCAGAGCTTGCTTTGGAAAAGCCATTACAGGAGGTATCATTCATACGCAGAGCTGAATGAATTCCTCTTCTCCCAAGGGATGGTTGTATTTAATGGTAATGTAGTGCTGAGGCTTAAAAATATGATTTTAATGGATGTTAAACCAGTCATTAAATACAATCAAGTTTATTTCCTTAGCTATTTGAAGTCAGAAGAGCGTTAGAGCCCCTTTCCAGACATTGCCTGTTGTCTTGATAAATGTTATTAAACAACAGCTGATGAGAGGATTTGTATTTCAAGTGAGCATTGTTTGACTATCAGTTTCTATTTATATCATCATTTATTGTTTGCTTCCTACGCTATAGAAGCGCTTAATGTAAATTGCAGAAAATAGCATTTTCAACCCTTTTTTTCCCCAATTGTCTTTTCAAGCTGCCTAACACCACTCTAAACACCCAAGCCAGCTTGGGAATGGGTAAGCAGCAATTCCCTTGCGATCGCGTTCACATTGTGAGATGCCTCAACACACATGTTTTGGCCATCAGGCCTAAAGCATATCCCATTTAGGGCTTCTCCCCAAAGTAATCAAGCTCGGAGACAGCTCAGCAGCGATTCCTCCAGGGGATGCAGCTACAAAATGAGCTCAGCGTTTGTTAAAGACCAAAGCCCGGTCCCGGCTGCTTTTTGCAGGATATTCCAGCGCGTCTTCGCCTTCCGACAGCGAAGGCAGCCAAGGTTGAAAAGCGCCGGCGTTTAATTGATGGTGGTGGATTGCCTCTGCCGAGGCCCCCGTCACACCTCCTGCTGAAGCCGTTGCAGGGTGCTACTCGATGGAGCTAAGCTGAGCCCCATAGCTGCCCTTAAACTTAGGAGCAAAAGAGGCTGTGCAAAATATTTGTGTCTTTCGGAACATTTTAAGCATTATACTTACTTTTGTACTGACTTTCCTCCCACTATTTTCATTATGTTCACAGCTTTGCTTAAAAGAAGAACAAAATCATAGGCATCCAGGCGTCCTCTGCAGATTTCTCCTCTGCTTTGGTTGCCAGCTAATTTGGTGGGGGAGACTTTGCCTTTTTTCATTTCATTTTTTCCAAGCACTTACCCTTTCCATACTTTCTGTGTCTCCTGTTGTATTTTTAAATGATTGCCGAAATTCCCCTTCCTCCTCCTGTGGCTCGCAGGAAGCCAGCAGGATGCCAATACTGCTTACCCGCGGAAATTAAAAGCCAAACAATAGGTAAGGAAAATAAGGAGACAGAACAAACAAGAGGCACCGTCTTTTCTGTGAGCGCTCAACGTTTTGTGCACTGCTCATTTGCAAACATGCTGGAGCCTCAGGCCTCGGGGTCCACCTGGGAGCATCTATTTCTGTGCTATTTTGCTTCTTGCTTTTTTGGTGGCCGCTGCTGAAATGCAGTGCTGGGCTCTCAGGTCTTTCCGTGTGCTTGTAAGTGGGCAAAAAAGCAGCACGCTGGTGTGGGTGGCTTTGCAGTCCAAGGTGTGACAGCTAATGCAGAGAAACAGCATGTTTATTAATTTATATATCCGTTTTTGTTTTTTTTTTTTTTTTTTTTGCAAACACCAGCACTTCCAGGACTAGCCATGCTGGTGCAGCTAAGTCGTTTGAACACTTATTTAAAGTTCTCCATCTCGCATCTTTCTCTGGAAACTCCGTATCTGTTTATCTCCTTAAGTCTTTATTCTAAGTTCATCGGCACCGTGGCCACACGAGGAGGGGCTTGTATCCAGTTTAACATCTCACTCCAGACTTGGGGATAAATAGGCCTCTCCGTTTGCCACTGACACGTGTGTGAAGAACAGCTCGTAACATGATTGAACTCCATTGATTTTTCATAAAAGTTTAATAAGACGATACAGGTCAAAAGCTTTGCAAAATTTGCAATAAATTCCCGCCGTGATGTGAACAAGACTTAGTGGGGAGCGCTGACACCAGAGGCGCTTAAATACAGGTTGAGTTATACGGAGGGTAATGGGGACTTGCGACGTTTTGGTTAATCATTTTGAACCTTGGGCTTCAGGTGACAAAATTTATAGCGTATGGATCTTCTTGCATGCATGTGGGGGAGTTTCTTTGGCGCCTAATTTTTACAGCTGCCTTGCAAATAAGCGTTTTAATCATTCTCCTGCGTTTTCAGAAATCTTGGATTCAGCAGGAGTAGGGGCTTTTTTGGCCTTTTTTGGCGTTCGGTTGGGCAAGGTCTAACGTCATCGGTGGTCATCAACCACAGAGGTGCTCTGGGCATGGCCGTAGAAGACACCAATGTGCAGAGCCCTGGCCGAGCGCTTGGAGGTGGCCGCCGTCGTCGTCACCGTCACCGCGCGTGGGCGACGAGCGCGTCCGCCGGGGAAGGCTGGCGCCACGGGTGCTGCCCGTCCTCGCGGCTCGTGGCCCCGGGCCAGCTCTTGGAGGCTGCAGAGCGGCCAGGTCAGCGTGAGCGGTTGTCCCTCGGGACGCGGGTTCTTCACGAGCAGCAAGCCCTTTCTTTGGGCCTGACTTTGTTCCCGGCGATGGCGCGCTGGGAGGAAGAGGATGTTTATGGTCCGCGCGGCATCAGCTCCTGCCAGAGCGAGGACTGGGCGTTGCGGCGGCGTCATGAAGCCCTGGGTCCTGAGCACCTCTGTGGGGAATGAGGGCTCTTAGTCCGTCTGGAAAGTCCATGCCTGGTGCTCCGTGCATTTCCTCTCCAGGGTTGGAGCGTGTTCCCTTTCATCCCTTGGCCAGACTGAGAAGCTGGGGACTTGGGACGGGATGTGCCCTGAGCCATGCTTGGCTGCACTGTGGTCTTGCCTGGAGCGTGGTAATGGCAACATATATATTTTTTTCTGCAGGGGAATATATATTATGTCCTTCCTGAACGCACAGAGTGGCATTTAACTCAAGTGTCCCTGTGCAGTCCTCATGTCAGTGTTATCAGGTGGTGATTTAGACACACGAGGTAGTACGAAGTGGAGCTGTCACTAGCTGGGGGTTTTGTGCCACATGTAGAAAAAAGATAACTTCACCGAAAGGTATGGCATTTTCCTTTAATTTCCTATTATATTTATATACTAAATGTAAGCAAGAAAGCAAACTTCCTGTGGAACCAACCCACTGGAACACGAGCTTTCTGTTGCCTTGCTATGGGTGACGTGAGAGGGGACAATCCAGTGCATAAACCTGAAAACTTCTTGAAAACGCCCATTATATCTCCAACAAACTGCTTGACCTAGCCAGTACTGGCTGCTGGCAGGAAAGGCTTCCCTGGTGCATATTCTAGCCTGGGATCTGAATCTGATGTTACGGTGTGTGAATCTTTTCCTTCTCTCAAAAAAATGTGCACTTTTCCAATGTGTCTGCGCAGAATTTATCCCCATAATGTTAGGACCACTTATGTTTTATGTCTCCAAAGGATTCAGAGCTACAGGAAAATATGGCATGCCGTACTCCAAAGCAATGCAGGAATATTAATGTATTCAAATGCAAGAGGAGGGGAGTCAAGATCCACGTCTGCCTGTGAATTATTGGGATGGGTACAACTGTAATTTAACAGAGAGCAACTTAAGTGTAGCTCAACTGCAGTGCACTTGATATCCTGCAAGGGTGCTCTGCAAGTGTTTTCTGTTTTTCTTAGAGAGAAAATACAGGAGAAGCGTTTTGCAGTGTCTTGTCCTGGTTATGTTGGACAACAGGAGCATCAGTATAGGGCATCTCGTGATCAGAAAACAGGTCAGTGTTCATGATATCAACTTACATTCACGTGGAGATCTTCGTAGGGGTCAAGTCTTTGTATTTACAGCAGGGCTCTTGGGCTTTTTTTGATACACACCATTGTAAGTGTGAGCAGAGTGCTGAAAACTAGGCAAACTCACTGTAATAAATTCCATCTCTTTTCCAGAAATCCTTATAGAGGGCACCCATACGTAGGAAGCCCTTCTTTTTCCCAAGCTCTCATAATGTAAATGAGTTGAAAATTCCCACCAAAGTTGTCTGGAGAGCTTTTTGGCCGCTGCTGTGGTTTAGAGTAATGCATCGCCCAAGGCGCGGCGCGGCCCTGATGTATGAAGCTAATGCATCATACGGGTGCCGTGGCTCTGATGATGCATTAATGCAATACGTCGTTAAGGGGCCGTCACCCTCGTGATGCATTGCTCGAAACACTGCCGAGGGGCTGGGTTAGCTCTCGGGCATCTGCGTGCAGGAAGCTGGAAATGGAAAGTGTCTCTGTGTCTGAAAGTACTTTAAGGAAGAAAAGGCACCTGTGTGATAACCAGTGCGGATGATCGGAAACCAGGTGGCTGCTGCAGACACAGCTGAGCCCAGCAGCACCCGACCTTTGGTCTCACCATGGGCTTGTGAAGCCCCTGGTTGAGGGAGGAACAGGAAATTCAGGGAGTGTGGGGGAGAAAAGGACTTTGGAGACGCACTGTGAACCCAAATCTGCTCCCCTGCTCTGGTTATAACACTTGATCAAAAGGTGCTGCAAAACATGTTCTATGCTCCTGTCAAAACTACTCAAAACTACTTGTTTTCTAAGAAAAAGGCTTGTCTGTTGCGTGTGTTTGTTTATCTTTCTGACCCTTCTGTTTCCTACTCCTCTTTAAATGCCATGCACGTCGGTGGACTTGAGTTACTGCCTGCTTCCATGTCCCTGGGTGGACAAAACTTGTGGCATTGCTTGGGTTGTGCTGAAAATCCTCCACGCTGCTGTGGACCTGCAATGACAAGAGTTTGTTCAGTTTAAATGTCGGAGTAGTCCTGTGGCCAGCAAGATCCCATTACGTGATTCACAGAGCTGCGTCCAGGGCTGGCTGATGGTTCCTCTTCTACCTTATTTAGGAACAGTGGATGCAGGAACAGGTCTAAAATACCGTTCTTTGCAAACCCCACCGAGAGGGACTTGCAAGGACATCTCCAGGTGCTGAAGAATGACCTTTGCAGTATAAATTGCTCTTTCATTCTGGTTTCACCATGGGAAAATTTTGCCAAGACAACTGAATATTTACATCAGGGTGTCTTCACCACTAGATGGCAATGACATTGCTGATGTAGGTGGGAGGAGAGGAACCCTCCTAAAGGACACTGGAGAAGGTCATTGCTATCTTCTCCCTCGCATCCCAAACCCCAGTTAAACAGAAAACTGCACAAATCCACAGAGTTAAGACCAAGTGCAGAAATTTGGAAGTGTTCATTGACTATAGGACAGTATCTGCAGAAATATTGACCCAATCTCCAACTCCTAGATGGCAGATTTTGGGTCTTGGGCAATTTTCAATCAACTATGACCAGTAAAACAGCTGAAATGTAGCCAGGGCAAAGCTAATCAAGCCAGCAAAAGGCACAGACTTATTCTGGACCTGTCACCACTCTTGCTACTAAAGTTGGCAGAAATAAGAAAGTTAATGGTTGCTCCAGGCATCTTTGAGAATAAGGAGCATTATAGTTGACATTACTGTGTTAAAACAGAGATCTGTATGTAAAGATTTACATCCTTTTTGGGCAAAATGAACAGTGTTTTGCAACAGGTGAGATAAGGCTGGAAAGTTATGTTACTGTTTTGTGAAAGGTGCCTCGTTTTTGGGTGCCGAGATGAAGAACTTGAGAAAAATCCTCAAGGCAGCCAACCCTGGTGACATACAAGTTTCCGACCAGGTGGTCCCTCTCTTTAGGGTCTTTTTTAGGGTCTCTCTTTGCAGGTCTCTGACCCCAGCCCCGGGTACCTCTTCTCCTCCACCGTGCCCGAAGTCTTGTCACGTTGGAACAGTTTGAAAAACCCTTCAAGCAAAAGCTTAGCATTTTAGCTATTTTAGATCTCTTAACTCTTTCTAGCTACTTTTCTGGAACAGGTCTTTTTTTTTTTTCTAAAATAATTCTGGAAAGAATAAACAAATTGGAATTTTCTTCCTGGCTACGTTAATTTGTATTGTATTGCTCACGGCTTTCATGAGAAGACATTAAAACAAAGCGGGGCAACTACAAAGTGGCCAGCAGGAAGATGACAGAGTTATTCTCCTGTCCTTGGCCTCAATTTTATCACCCCAAAGTGATCACTTCCTTTTTGGAGTTTTTTTTTTCTTGCTTTGTATATATTATTTTATGTGCATTTGTTCGCATGAAAAGAAGCTCCAAAAAGCCTCAAAATACAGATTTAGCAAATTAGTTGGGAGAGAAGTCAGGATAAAGCTACAGGAACATGACAGCGATCTTCTAATAAATCAGCTATTGCTTAATGGTTTGAAAACACACGTTATTAAAACATGGCTTTTTCCTTCACAGCTCCCACCCTTGATAAATTGTTGATGACTCAATGTCATTATTAATCAATACAAAGTATTTAAATACTGGGAAACCTGGTTCTAGAGTGGCAAACGACCTTTTATTTATTTTTTTTATTTATTATTTTGTGTGTGATTTTTCCTTTTTTTCCTGCAGGATGCCCAAGGGGTGAAGTTATGACAAAGTTGCCTATCTAAACAAAGGGAAAAAAATAGACAATTTTGTGTTCCCTTTCCTCTTTTTGGCACGAGCTGTTTTCTTGCTCGTGTTGACTATTGTACTGCTGGGGCAAAACCGTGTCAGCCTTAAAATACCCCGGTTCCAGCTGTGATAGCATTTCTCTGTTTAGATTCCCGTGTTAATATTTTCGCGCGGTTCTTGAATTAAAATTCTTGGATGTTTCCTATTTTCCCTCTGCAAACACTGTTTGATGGGAGCTGTTGATTCCAGAGCTCCGTGAGGCCGGTCGCCGCAGGCCAGGCTGGGACTGACCTGGCCTTGCTTTTGGCTGGGGCTTCTCCAGCCCGCTTGGAGCAGGCTCAGCACTCGTCTTCCTGTTTTGACATTTTGGGTTGCTTTGCTGCTCCTAAACACAGAGAAACTTGTTATTGAGTCCTTGACTACCTTGTCACCCCCCTGACATATGTGTACCTAGAGGCAGCCCTTCCGAAGAGCTTGGTGCTTGGGGTTAGGCTGACTCTGTTCACTAGGGTTGACTTAGGTTGACTAAGGAGTTTCGTTTATGAGCAGTGGAGGGTGATTTAGGATTGCTCTTGGACTAGCCCTGTTTCTTGAGTCATAAAAAATATATTTTTTCCCTTTTTTCTTTTCCCAGGGGCTATGTGGCACTTGCATGGAGATCTTCTGCAGGAAGGGGAAGACGTCAAGATATCCTGGTGGAAGAGTTCAGCTGAACTTCCTAAGCCGGAGAACTGCTCGACAAGTGTTTGTGAGGCGGCTCTGCTGTTTGATTTTTAAATACAAATGCAACTGAATAATAAAATCTATTTTTCACTGCATGAGTTGAATGCATTGATTAAATATAGTTAATCAATTATTCCATGTCTTTTTTTAAATCTGAAAACTCTATAAGCTATAAAAGATAAAAACACATGTTAAATGCTTTTTTCAAAAATGCACTTATTACTTATTATTAACAATATTGCCTCACTGTGGCAGTAACCTAAAATACATAAATGATAATGTATTCAGGCCTTGCTAATACTTCAAAGCAATGATAAAAATCCAGCATATTTTATTTTTTTTTCCTTTAGATTAGAAGTGAGCCAAGATGAAATATTTATGAAACATAAATATCTTCATGTTTCTCCCATGTCTGTGCTTCCTTCTTGCTGTATCTTCTTTTGGAGCTATTTCCCCAGCCCTTTTCCCCTCATCCCTTTGGCTCTCTACTAGAGTAGCTGGATCACAAGATTTTTCACGGTGTTGGCAAACGCTCTTGGAAAATGACTTTTTCCTCTGCGGGCATATACAGAACGGGGAGTGCCAGGCTGGCACCGAAATGCATGGGCCATGCCAGCGCTGCAAGGTTCAGCTTATTGTACACGCCTGTAAGCTGTGTTCATCTCTAATTTATCCAATTCATCTCTAGTTTATCTGATTTATTTATCTCCATTTAATACACTAATGTTGCCACGGCAGACAGTAGAGCACAGTAGATGCCCGCACACAGCGCTTCCCTGGAAAAGGACAGCAAACTCCGTGAGGTAGAAACATTGTGTGGCTTTTTGGTATGTGTGGAGCTTAGATGCTTCACGTCAGGGGTTAATAAAAAGTGTTATTTGGCATTCCAGGAAATTGTCAAGCTCGCTAAGTATTGTACTGACTTGACCTGTGTTACACTGAACTCGCTCTTTCCATGTTTCCAATAAAAACACGCAGGAGGTTGCCCCAGAGCTGATGTCAAGCTCGGTTAAAAATAAAATCCCCTCGTAATTTGAATTTGTAGGGCTTATTCTAAATATATCGCTGAAACAGATACGTTTTTAGATAGACTTCCCTGTATTAAACTGGAGAAATTGTCTCTTCCTGCCTCTAAGCCACCTCATCCTCTCCATCTCACTGTGTTTAATTGCAAAAAGGCAGAAATCTATTTATTTGCAAGTATTAACTACCCCTTAAATAGAGACTCACCTGTTTTTTCACGCAGAGAGATGCTGTTATCATAAAGACAATTTAAAAGGGGTCAGCGTGGGCATATCAATATTTATTGAAATACTGAATTTTTTTTTAGGTTTTTTTTTTTTTTCCATTGGTGATGAGAAACTCCTGGCAAGAACTGACATGACAATATGTATTTCACCGATACAGTAAGAGAACTTTAACTTCACCAAGTAACTCACTGCACATTCTAAAAGTCGCATGGATTTAAACCCAAGGCAGCTGCAGAACATGTGGGATACAAACACCAGACATGACAGATTGTCTGTTTACAAACACACAACAACTACAATAAACCAGCCGAAGCCCAAACCTTTGTGTTTTAGTCTGCTTTTACTAACACGTCCTGGAATCCGTAAGGCAGCTGTAGGTAAATGTCTGGTTACAAAGTAGTTAACGATTAACGTGAGGGGATTTTTTTGTTGTTGTTCGCAAACTTTGGGCAATCTGGTGGAATTCTTGGAACCACGGACATGGGCAAATATATGTTAGTTCATCCAACCAGTTTCCATTGAACTGTATGGAAAATTTTGCTTTTCTTTTACATCCTAATTCTATTCCTTCCGTCCCGGATACGGATAGCGGTGCTGTGAATTCGGTTAGCGACAGATTTCGCTCGAGTTTTTGTTCTTTAACATGCAGTGAGCGTTCCGATGGAAATGGGAGGAAAATGCGGAATAGGAGCACTTGATGTATGTGGTTTTTTTCCTTCTGGAAAGGGCAAGGAGGTCTGTGTTTATCTACATGTGTGTGTCCCGCTCGGCCCTCTGGCCGTTTTTGGCTTGCGCCTGGGCAGTGTCTGAGGTGACTAATAGGGGCGATGGAAACGGTGCATTTTGCACCAATGCGTTTAACGGGAATAACCGATGTCTTTGGTATACAATGCGCGAGTAGTTGGGGAAAAACAAACTTAAAGGAATGAATGCACTTTTCTTTTCCAAGTTCACGAGAAACAGAAAAAGCTACAACTCACATAATTTACAATAGATTTAAATAAACTACATTTAGGATTATGGAGGTTTACAGACATTTAATCAAGCGAATGATTTCAATGGTGAAGACCCTTGTGTGTCCCTGAACTATGTTCTGCTAACTTGGAGACATGCTACAGTAAACACATATATTTGGCTTCTTCATTCTGGCTATATCTTATATAAAGATGAAACCAAAGAACAATAAATTAGCATCATAATTGTCTACAGTGGAAACTATCATATACAATATAAATAAACTATTCAAATGCCAGCAATCTTCATGAAAAAAAAAAGGATTAGGATTTTATACAGTTTCTACAAGTGATTGTGCAGCCAATAATCTCAAAAATTAAAGTCCAACTGAAATCCCCCCTTTGATTTTAGTGTCTCACGACATACAGTAATTAAGTACTGGTAAAATAATTACCAAATTGAAAGCAACATTAAGGAAATCACTGCTTTGCAAATTTATCACAGTTCTTTCCCCCCACAGGACCTAAAGAATGTAAACACTTAATGTTTTCATTATTGTTAGAGATTAATACTTTATTTTGAATGCATGTTGATCCACACCTGCACAGTTACCTTGAAGGGTAATGAAATAAGGCAAGACGTTAGAACTGTGGCACTGCATGTTATAATACTGAGAGCCCACTCGGGCAGAGGGAGAATTGTTTGTTCTTCTCTAATATTTGTTCTGCAGCAGACTTTGGCCTACGTAGACATGGCAGTATCACTCTTCGTTCTATGTGTAAAAAAGCAGTTTCCCAACTTAAGAGAATGTTTCTTTATACACTGGACTGCTGAATGGATATTTATTTTCTTCAATATGGGTGACTCAAAAATCTCGGCAAGCTCCCTCCGTGGTAGCATCAGCTCGTACTGTTGATTTGTCTCTTGCATAGCTAAACAAATTTAACAAATTTCAACTCTTCTCAGTGGAGCTCGAGAAAAAGTACTTATTTATTTATGTAGGTGTCAGAAGTTGTCCTCTCTGAGGGCTAAAACACGTTGTGATACGGGTTATCTGGAAGCAGCCCAGCAAACGCATCGGGGCTGTTTCAGATGCTGCAATTGCCGAGTCCTGGCTAGCCGAGCGCTGGCGAAGAGGGATACTGCCTGCCTGGACAGCGCGGACGCGGGACAGCATGGACGCGGCGACGCGGGGGGAGGCGGCGCTCGCGGGCCCCCCGCATCGCCCGCTCGCAGGGCTGGGGCCGGCCGGCCGGC
>JAWLRI010000779.1:362301-423156 GCA_034781795.1 Crypturellus tataupa
GCTGCCGCGTCGCTTGTCACCACAGACGAAGGTGCTGGGTCCTTGCAGTGATGGCAGAGGGTGCTGGAGGTGCAGTTTCGCATCTGTTTGTTAGAAGTGTTTCAGAAGTCCTGCTCTACAATGAAGGAATTTAGTGCGCTCAAATTCCCCGCTATCTTAGCTCAATAATATGGATTTCCACCCTCCCCCCCTAAATTTCTTCATATTGGCAATCAGCAGAGTTAAATATACAAGAATCATTCCGTCCTTTCTCGTGTTGACATTGGTGATAGCGTCCACCCGGTAAGTTCACTTCACGCCAGGATAACGTCCTATAGAGATTCCTTTGGGGATGTGTAGCATATGATTCACAGTTTGCAATACAAATACCCTGATACATCACTTATTTACTATTAGTATTTGATTATTATACCATTTTGCAGAGTCTTGAAACCACATTTTAGTTAGTGTTGCTCGGAGCAGTTCAGAATATATATATATATATATATTTATCTTTTTTCCTCGAAAGCAGAAGCTCTAATGGGTATAATTTACGCTCTCTTCGCATGCAGCATCTCGATGAGCAGGTTATTGCAGGGCACGTCGCCGTTCAGGTGTTTGTAGTAGAGGTATTCCTCAGCCTGCATGCTGATGGCCCGGATCTCCGGTAGTCGCAGCAGAAGCTGCCCGAATTTGTCTGTTTGCTGCGGGTAGTTGCACATGGTGTAGTCCAGCAGGGCAGCGTTCACTTGCTCCTGGACACCTTCCACGAGCTGGAAGTTCTCGAGATTTTTGACATCTGAGTGAAGAATAATAATAATAATTAAAAAATAACAACAGAGTCGAGTTGCATTTCAATTCCTGTTTACTAAGGCAGTGCTTCACTAAACGGATGCGCTTTTTTTTTCCTCCTGACAAAAGCACACTTTGCAAGCTGCTGAATATTCAGGGAAGCCTTTCGCCAGCTTTCCTGGGAAAATGATCGCAAAAGGGCTTAAGCGGAGGGTCTTGTTGAAATTCTGCATGTACCTCAAATCAATTAGACACCAGCGGAGCCTGAGCAAGGTCAGCTCTTTCCGCATCTGACGAAAAGAAAGGTTGAGGATCCCGAAAGTGGAGGACCATAATATATTGCTGGCAAATGAGTCCCGAGAGGAAGCCCTATCTTTAACCTGGAATGTTACACCATTCATATAATTCTGTATTAATTTTTCTGACCCAAGGTGAAATCTGTGTCCAGGGTATGATGTAGTTAATTCTAATAGAAAGTGACAGGGTTCTTGTTTCTGTTTGACATTTTCTAAATGATTCTGAAAGCCTCCGACTTGCCCGGCCTATGCTAATGAACCATCTGGTACACTCCAGTGGCTGCCAAAATCATCTCCCCTACTGGAAAGTCGCTAAAATATATATCTCACCGGCTAATGGTCTTTATGAAATGAAATCGTCGTCCTTCGGGTGGAATGTCAGGTAAGAGCGGTGCCCTTTAACCTGCACATAGTTTGTGAAACCCAGGACGGGGATTTTCCTTGCTATGGGGCAGCAGGGCCAGGCACATCAGCGAGGCAGTGTCGGGGTTTGTGCTGCCCCTGTGCAAAAGGCCTCTCTTCCTATACGGCCCCTCCGAGCCTCTTCAGAGATATCAAAATTGGAGATAAATGCCGGTGTAGCAACGACTTCTCATTTGATACACTTTGCAATAACCTGGTGGCATCTTTCTCTTGGCATATCTAAAGAAAGCGGGTGTCATCCCCAAATTAGGCAACAAAACCATCGAGGTTATACAGTGATGAGTACAATTAGCAGGAAAGCTGTTCCCTGCTGTGTCAGACTGAGGAAACGCTCCTGCTGCAGCTCCCCTGCCTGAAGTCCCACTGACCGCCCTGGGGACGAGAGGTTTGTAAGCAGGATGTTATTAGTTAAACCTACTGAAAAGGCGCTGAATTTCCCTGCCTGTTTCTATGTGAATCAGGGGGCTCAGGTCAAATAATTACTATTTGGGGCATCGTTAGATAATTCACCTGTGTGTCAGTCTCCCACAGGCTGCAGCAGCAAGCAGCGAGAGCGGGGAGCTGTGACCACCCGGTTGCTCTTTTGGCATGAAGAGCCTGCAAAGTTGCCACAGTTTTGGGAAATGCCTTTTGGTGAGTGCCTTCATTTCACGTACATTAACAGCAAACACTGCAGTAAAGCAGGCAAGGAAGTTTGAGGGCCTGTGTGGGTATTATGCACAGCTCCACTGTCTTTTCCCCGACTTGCAAGCGGTATTTTCTGTACTGTTTTTCAATGAGTAACACACAATTGCTATTAGATAATGTCATTATTTTTGAGGGGAAAATCCCAGACTGGGTGAACTAGTCGCAAAGATGAAGATTAATGAAGGAAAAACATAAAGGGATTGTGAATATTAAGTTATTTCTAGCAGTGCTGAATTCTGCAGGTGCAACAGAAATGCTATGCAGTTTTCATTTCTGGGTCGTTGTATTTAGATGATAATGTTACAAATATTATCCAACAATAACTTGGAGTTGCAGAGTTGTAAGCGGACACGTTTCCCTGTGCTTTTTCCTTTTGTGCCTGTTTGGTTTTTCTTGGCGTTTATGCTGTAACGCCTGGTGAAGGCGGGCGATTTAGCGTTCCAGATATTTCCTTCTGGATACGGCTAGTCTGAACACTGCTGGCCAAGCTGGCGGAGCCTCGGGTCGTCTGGCCCGATGCCACCGCGGGCAGTGGGACACGGGCGTCTTGCAGAGCGTCTAGTGCAGCAATCTCCCGTGCTCTCAAATAACCCCGCGCTCCTGCCTGCTTCTTAGGATGGGAATGTCTCTTACCAATCGCTACGTCGGTTAGTCACAATTTAAAGTACACGCGTTTAGGCTTAATGTAAGGAATGAATTTCCAAGCTTTGCAGGCTTGTGAATTGAGCGAGCGGGCACAGGTCTCCCCCTCGCAGCCGCGCACCCTTCAGCAGCCGCGGTCCGCGCCGCCGCCGCGAGGAGCCGTCTCTCATCTCGCCCCCTTTATTCGCTCGGGGACTAATTACCAACTTTTCACATGAAGCAGCCTTCCTGCGAGCTCGCAGTGGGGCACGCAGCTTTCCCTCTCCTTATCGGAGAGCAAACCCTTAGGTCTTCTGGAATACATTACATGTTCTACAAGGAGCGGCAATCGCTTTTCTGTCAAACAAAGAATTTTTTGCTCTCTGTAGTTACTTCTGATGATTAAGACAAAAACATCGCCACAATGTGTCAGTAGCTGCTCTGTAGTCACGGTAAAGATCTCCCACTATTCCCGCAAATCCCCCAATTCTGATTATTTTATACATTTGCTATAAAGCTCTGCTTTAAGCTGAAACGGCATGCGGCGCGCAGCCCGAGGAGAACACTTTTGCATATTTTCCCCAAAAATGGGTCTGGTCTTTAGAGGGGAAAAATATTTAGGTTTCAGAGAGATTTTCTCCCTCTCATATTCGAAACATGAAATACTGAAAATTTGGTGGTGTATTAATCTGTAGAGAGCTTCCCTTGGACTGGGAATTTTGAAAAGGAAAAATGAAAGAGAATGAGAAATTAAAATTTGAAAAATAGCAACTCTTTCGGAGCAGCATAAATATTTTCCAAAGGAAGTTGGTTAATTTTTCTGGCGCGCTCCCTCTGTCAGATCCCCTCCTCGAGGACACAGAGAGCCGTGAGCAGGTGCAGACCCACATCCCGCCAGTCCCGCTCCCTCCGTGGGTTTTGCACCATCGCAAGGAGGAGCTAAGGATACGTTCAGGCTTCTCCGTGGGGGCAAGTTTCACAGGACTGGAAAAAGCTTTATGGTACTTAGGGCAATAAGACCTCATACCCTTCCCTGCAGGACCTGAATAAAACCTAGTTGGTCAGGACAGGTTTTCTTCCCCAGAATAATTCAAAGAAGGGGGATTGCGCAGGACTGAGGTGAGGAACCCTCAGCAATTCCTTCCTCAAATACAGTGTTTTCCTAGCCCCTGTTTCCATTTCTTTTAGCCCTGCAGCTTGCAAGACTTAAAAAAGGTAGATTTTGACACGTGAATTCAAATATTTTTTTGAGGGCAAGGGTAGTAATGGTTGATAAACTCCCAGTCTCTGCAGATTACCTGCCAGTCGCCTTCCTTGCAACTAATGGTAACAAAACCAGCTCAATATAGCACATCTGCCATCAAAGCAGACGTGTGCCGTTCTATATCTAAGCCTCCTTGACAGAGAAAATACTATAATGAAGGGAGATTTATGGTAAAGTTAAGCTCCTTATTGCAAAATTCTCCTTGATTTTATTAGAGCAGGGTTATGCTGAGTGTTATTTACTTAAAATGCACGGCAAACAATTTCTGATAGATCTATGCGTTAAAAAGCCATAAGGTGTCATGTTTAGCACTCTTCCGAGCTTGAAGCAAAACCTTTGTGTTATAACAACATCCACTGCTTTCCCTTTCTTAACATTCCCAAGTCCAAACTCAAAGCACAGAAAACTTTCCCGTCTTGAGAAGAATTCTCTTTTTTTGGCCGCGGCTGAGATGCCTATAACAGTGTAATGATCAGACTCTGACTGTTTATTAGGGTCATGAAGCAATTTTCTTGTTCGGTTGGACGTAACATCAGATAATGGGCACATTGTTTTGAAAACCTTGATTAAATCCTGCCATGGCAATGTATTTCGTTTCTGCATAAGCACCGGGCGAAATGATCTATTCTTTTAAAGCCAGAACAAGATACTCGTGAAATAACAAGCTGTAGTTCTTAGTCTGAATCCTATTTCATCCCCTCAGTATTCAATCTCGATGGACCTCCAGTTTGCTTCCGATAGATTCAGAGCTTGATTTGAACATATTTGATGTAGCCATTTCCAAATGTCTGTAAAACGACAAGTTCTCACTCGGCACATCAGCTCCTATCTCTAGGAAGAATCACGTTTATTTACTGAAGAATCACACTTATTTACTTTTTGTGAATAATTTTGTAATTGCTTTTGCTCCCGGTAGCTCTGCGGGGCAGAGGGAGCTCTGAGGCAGCAACTCCTCTCCTCGTGCAACCACAGGATTATTTTGCTGGACTCTGGTTGCCTCTGCCCATGAGATCCCAGTGCAGCCATAGGGCGAAGCCCAATTTGATCTCCTGTATCTTTATCACCGATGATTACTCAGGAAAATAAAGCAGCTGGATTTTTTCCACCAGCCTGGGATGAGTTTGCGGACTTGAAAGCTAAACAAATAAATAAATCCCGACCTGCCCCTCTCAGCCCAGCACGCGGGTCCCCACATCCTTATTGCTCTGCGCGACGCCTCCGCGATGCGTCACAAAAACTGGAGCAAACAGAGCCCAGCCTGGCCGCGCGCAGGGGACGGCTTTCACACGAGCCCTAAGCCAAAGTCCAAAGGCGGCTGCACCCTAAATGCAAAGTCCAGGGGGTTCCAGCTCCATCCTGGAAAAGGGAGTCCAAGTCTCTCCTTTTTTAGGGAGAGATTTCCTGAGCACACGCTGTGGTGTCGAGCTTGTGTTTGTACCCTGGCACGTGTAGAAAATCTGGGGCTGGAGTAACTATGGGGTGAATTGTGGAAGTACCTGGGTCAAAAGTTACTTTTCCTGCCTCCTCATCCCGCCCCAGGTCCAACTGTGGGCCTGGCCTGGGATTGTTTCCCGAATATTTAGTTGGAATAAGTGCAGAAGAATAGATAGGATGTTGAATACCACTCTGTTAGGAGGAGCCAAAATGCAATGCAAAATGCAACTTTAATGCAATCTGCACAGCGTCAGTTTAAACCACACTTAGAGTTTCCAGAAGAGAAGTATCACACTTGATAAAAGCAGAAGATAAGTCTTCGGATTAAAAAAAAAAAAATAGGAAAATACTAACAAATAGTAAACACATTGGACCAAGTCATTTCGCCAGTTAATTTTTTAAATGTCTTTTTGCTCTTCAAAAGCATACGGACAACACAGGATTGTTGGTGTTTCAAGGGAACTGGCAGTAGACATCTACACTTTGTAGAGTGTGGTAGTTCAAAATATCGTAAATATTTCTGACGGGCCTGGGAGCGGTGACACAGAATCCGTGAGGTTATGAACGGAGGCAGAAAGGGCACTGCCTGTAACCAGCAATAGCAGGCACCACGGTACAGTGTGGAGAAGGGTAAGGAACCGTATATTATTTTGCTGAGAAATGGTAGAATATTTGGCAAAAAAAGCAATGGGAGAATTTGAAATACTCCCTTTCTTTAGAATGTTATTTGCTCTGCTTTTATTTTAGATGCTTCCAACTTTTCTGAGTTACTGGACTTCTATTTACCTTTGTGCTTACGAGAAGTGTGAACATTACCTATCCTTTTTCCCTGCCACTCCAGCACTGTTTAAAATAGGAATAATGGGCCAGATTAATCTCAGAAGTATTTCTGCTGCCATTGCTGGAACTACACCAAGGGCTGACGGAGCCTTGAAAGAAGAAATACAAATATTTTCTTAAAAAATATCCTATATAAATTTCTACGGCGGTTAAAGCCCAGAAGTGCAGCTGCCACTGAAACCCTCTTGAGGAGCAGGCTGTATCCTTTTATAAAGCCCATCTGTCTCTGCAGAGTATAAAAAATGCATGATCATAAAAAGCAGCGTTCCTTGGGGGAAAAATCTCTCCGTGCTAATCTTGTAGTCACTTTACAAACCAGTTTTTAATCCCAAATTTGCATTTGATTTTCAGTCAGGAACTTTTGTGGGTTTTGCAAAGTTTTTCTTATTCCATTAGAATAAGATATGAGGTACAGTTTGTTCAGGTGGCAAGTCCAGACTATGAATAAAACCAGCCTTATCATATGAAAGAGAATTAAACAGGCAGATCCAAGTGGGGATATATTAAGCCAAATTTAAGCCCCGGTAGTTGAATTTAGCCCGTACTAGATGTCTGGGTTGCCTCAGGATAAATTCAGCTTTCCAGCTAATCGACTGAGGAAAACTGCCTCAGGTATGATAAAATTTACAAGAGAGCTCAGTCGAACAGCTCTTGTTATAAATACTAGCTCAGAGGCATCCTTCTGGTCTTTGGATCAGAACTGCATTTGCATTTAATTATTACACTTCAAACTTTTTTGAACTTGGTTAAAAAAATTAGACCAGCCGATTATATTATTATGGTTGTTTAAAGATAAGAGAGGAACTTGATGCCGCTTTTTTTTATTACCCGGTGAATTTTGTTTGGGTTTATCCCTCTGTTTAGATCCAAAGTCCCATGTGAGCAAAAATTACGGCAATCCCTTGTCTTTGAAAGGAGGAAATGTAGTTAAGCAAAGATGTTTGGGCGATACGCTAATCTCAGAGGGATGATGCTGTAGCGTGGCTTTCTGTTGACGTCATTGACAAATAAAGTTGAATTTTAAGGCTTTTACCTTAGACTGAGAGACAGTCGGGTAGTCATCCTTCATTTCTGTCATATTGCTTGGAGAAGGACAAAACCAAGAAAACCGGCATTAAATGTGCCACCATCCGCTTGGATTGGCGCTCCGCAGAGGCCGTGGGGACAACGGGACGGAGCTGAGGTGTCCCCACACCTCCCAGCAGCTCCCACCTGCGCCAACCTGCCTGCTACGTGGGAAGAGAAACGCCGTGTTCTCCACCGTTCTCAGCCCAGCTTTCACGGGCACGAAGCACAACTAAGGTCGATAGTTCCCAGCTGCAGTATTTCATAGCACATTGCTTCTGGTGCTGCCCGTTGATTGGAAAGAAAGTGCGTGCGGTCCTGTTGACTCTCTTTCTCAAAGGCTTCAGTTGGTATGCAATTGTTCTACATTGTTTGCCCTTTTAAATATACAAATAAGAAAGCTAAAAAAGAAAAAATTCACCTGCAAAGCCAGCCTGCATCGTGACTACTGATCACTTAGAGAAGTGTGGAAATTTTCCATGGGAAATATTCTTAAATCTACATTACAGACAAGGAACTGAGGGTAGAGATAATAACTGATGCAATGTCATTCCAGCAGGAATTCAGAACACTGATCTACTCTCCTTCCTTTTTAATAATTATGTTCTCCTAAAAGAGTTACTCATAATCCTCTCCTAAAAGAGAACATTATGAGTTACCATTTGGCATGATTTTTCTGTTTTTTTTTTTTTGTTTGTTTGTTTGTTTGTTTGCTTTGTGGCAAAAGTTGTATGAGTTAGTACTACGGAAGTCATAAAATCAATCTGAAATTCCTTTAAAGGTTGTTTTCCCTGCAAGCAACGTCTAGCCCAAGAAATACTGCTCGTCTATAGGCCTGCAGACAGTGGATATACGTTTGGTGAGACACAGCTCATGGAAATACATGTTCATCCTCACGTTTTAGTTCCACGGAAATGCACAGACTTCCATATGCCGAGGTGCTCAGCAACAAAAAGTACATTCACAGCTGTGGATTTCCACAGTCTCCACATACCAGGGTAATCACTAAATCTTGCAAGAGGATTTGCCCGCCTTCCTTGCAGAAATTCACCCTGAATTGCTGGAGAATTCAAGAGGTCTGAGCGTATTCAAGCCCATATACATTTACTTTTGTTTCTTGGCTTTCCTGATTTACATTCACTGACTGGAGGTTAACGTGTTCCCAGAGGCAAAAATGTGTATTTAAACCCCAAAATATAGTTTTTTTCCCCGATGTGTACACTGAAAAGCAGCTCAGTCTTTAGCACAGTGCTGAGAGCACCTCTGCGCCCGGGCTGTAAAACTGCGGTAACTTTTTCACCTCTGTTTTAGCTGTTTGTTTAGCTCGGAGATTATCGGCCTGCTCGCCTTAATCAGAGTCAGCTCCTGATATAGGCTGGTTCGATGAATATTAACCCAGCTCGTACTACTGTCCAGCCAAACCTCATTAGCTTACAGCAAACCATAGCCCAGCAGTGTTTTATTTTGCCGTGCGTTGCTTAGGTCAGCCCTGGGTTTAAAAAAACACACGAATCCCAGCGCAGAAAAGACAAATCAAACCTGACACCTGGAGGGGGGAAAAAAAATCACTGGAAAAACTCGCCAGAGAATCCAGCAGTGTCAAAGATCCTAGATATGGGGCGTTTCAAATCCATCCATTCTTCATTTGGAGCAGAATAAGGGCCGCTTACAGCGCACCTTGGCGCTGGTGACTATTTACAGAGCACCTTAGCGCACTGCTCTCTATGTGCACAGTAATGAAAGTTCACTATCGATTTTCCTGTAGCTGCTTGTAACTATTATAGTTGATACATCAATAGAAAAGGAAAGCACAATGCTTCATAGGAGGCAGAAAATCAGAGAATACATGATGCCGCGGCCGTAAATCACGGCATAATCTCGGGAGCTGATATATGGTTACGGCTAACTCGAAACCCATGGCTTTCTCTGAAAAGAGTAGCCCATAATCGCCCAATATGTTCTAACAGACTGACTGCCCGTAATAGTGCTAAAGGACACAGCACAATGTTTCATCCTCAAAATAATGGCCCCTGCGAGCCCGGGTGCTTTGCTGTGGTGGGATCCGTTTGGGGTGTTACTGGGGGGAGGTTTGGACTAGTGGTTAAAGGTTGTACGACTTTTTTTGTTGCTGTTTTCAGAAAAAAAAATGCAGAAGGGTTATGTTAAAAGAGGAAAAAAAAAAAGGACTGGAAGTTGTCATTAATTTTTAACTTTCAAAAATCTGCAGCTAGTTGATAAAGGCAGCACAAAAGAGCTGATTATTCTTGGCATCAAAATATTGGGGCTGTTTTGTCAAGAAAGGCAAACACAGGGAAGATACCTTTACCGCAGCCGTCCCCAGGTTCCCAGCATGGGCGTCAAAGGCGCGCAAGGAATTGCAACCTCTCCCACGCGTCCTCCCCATCTCCCGTGCTTTTGGGGAGAGGATGATGTTCTCCTGAGCCGGGGGCACGCTCCAAACCCTGGGCTCGGGGTTTCTGCACAGCTTCTGCAGTCAGAGCCCGTCTCCCAGCTCGGGGCCGCAGCTGCACTGCGGGCCGAGCTGCAAAGTTTGTTTCTGAGTTTTCTTTCACTGCTTCTTTCCTGTTTGCTTCTATTTCCTCCCTTTCTACCTCTTGCTCGGCTTTGATCACAGTTGCATAATTTCTCCTTCCTTCCTGTCCGTTTTCCCCTATTTTCTGGCCTCCTTTCCTGCATATCCCCCTCGCTGCCCTCCTGCCTGTTCCTCTGCACTGTGTCTCCTTGTCCCTCGTTTCCAGCGATCACCCTTGATTCCTGTTTTGCAGTTTGGCCTTTGCTGCCGCTCTTATTCCTCTTGCAGATCCTCTTTATGTCGTTCATATAAGTCTTTCTACCATAATATACATGTTTATGTTATGATGGGAAACCTGGCTATCAAAAGCAGTCACCCCAGCGGCTGCTTCTGTCACTTCTGTCAATAGCAGCTAAAACAGCTTTACCTAATCCCATAGTAAAATACATTCAGATTTACTCCTTAAATGTATAAGATATATATTAATATATATTACTTGCTGAAGACAGTTTAGCTTGTATTTTTTTTTAGCCTCCTTTTTTTAGCCTCTCCAGTGGCTTTCACCTGTCGGACAAGCAAACAACATAAACCAGTAATAATCACATTGGATCAAATTAATGTCTCGAATAATAGCATTGCACTCAACAGTTACATGAGGGATGAATCTGTAAGATTTCATGAAATAAAATCAAGACAAATCAACAGTGATTATCAAATTTCCCTATAATTTAGGGTAGCTTATTCAAAAACTATAATCAGCCGTGAAACACAAGGCTATCTCTGGAATTCCTGTAAGAATTTTATTATTCACAGCTCTGGCATCCAGGCTGAGTTTAATGATTAAAGCTTTATTTATTAAAATACTGGCTTAATTCTTAACTGCGACTTGCAACCACAGCATTCATATCTCATTCCCTTTATATGAAGTATTCCCCTCAAGATATTAAAAATAAGTGGAAAAATCCTGAACAAAGATAACTATCTGATAGCTGCTGTCTTGTGCAGTGCTTGCAACTGGCAAATGCAGCCTGCATCAAGTCTGTCAGCTTGGTGAAGAGGTGTTTTCAGGAAGCAAGAGGAAAGTTTATCAAAGTCTTTAGTCCGTACATCATCATAGTGCATCTATAAGCACTTTCAGAATCAGTACTTATTTTCAATTATTTCGCTGTTCTTGGCTCTAATAGATAAAGCGAAGGCAAAGATGTCTCTGCTTTTGTTCATGAAGAATTCAGGAAAAGCAGAGATGGGAAAGAGCAGAACAGAGCAGAAAATCTGCTTTATCCTTCATGTTGCACTCGGCGCCAAATTCACTGCTAGGAATAGTCTCCTGAAAGATGAGTTTACAAAGCTCTGCCTAGTTTTAGTCCCTCGGATAAAAATACGACAACTTCTTTCATGTTGAGCAATTCACAAAGGGAAAGATCAAGTCTGCTCAAGATCTGTTAAAGAAGTTTTAAATAAGATTCCTTTTAACTATGGTCTTTGTTAGGATATCAGTGGATATTTTAAACACTGTTATTTCTATTTGGTTGTATTCTAGGCAGTACCTTCTATACTGTGGATTTCGCTACCATTTACAGAGATAAGTGACTATTGTTTTCATTCACCAGCTAGGATGCTTAATAAATCATTTAAGAGACTTCAAAGCAGCATAGTCAGAAACAGAGTGAGACAAGAGGATTGATTTGTAGATTGGGCAATGCAAAACGTCCCTCATGATGAGTCCTTAAAATGATTTTTTTAATCCGCGTTCGATTGTTTTCTTTCCCAGAGATTAAGATAAGTGAAATAGCTCTTCAAGGGGCCGGGTGGAGCAGCCTGACCTCATTACTCGGATCCAGAGGAGAGTGAAATGGTTCAGGAATGGACTGGCTCTTAGCTGTTCTCCTGACCCTCGCCAGCTCTTGTTCTAGAGTCACATTACAGCTCACGTGTCCGAGGGGGCCAGGCTGTGTAAGGAGCTGCTTGCGATAGCTGACAACAGGCTTACGTTAGAAGCTGGCAAATTGAGGAAAGTTTCTAAAAAGTTTGAAGGCTCCTAATGAATTTAAGCATCTTATGAAATTTCCTTTCAGCAGCCTGGGGGGCAAAGACAACCCACACAACCACAGTCATTACCTGCACTAGCATTCTGCTCGATACAAGCCATAAATTTCCATCTAGTAGCTTGTGCGTAGCTTTAGCTTGACATGTGCCACAACAGCTTAAAGAAACAGTCATCTTGATTTCAGAAGTCATGAGAAAGACTCCAGCTGCTCTAGAGATGGGCTCCGAAAGGTCGGTGATCATCACCTTTAAATTTATCTACTACATTTGTCTGCTGTAATATACCCCCAACTATTGATTAGCTGATATAACATACCTGGTCCTACAAACGTGAGCTCAGTGCCTTCCCCTGGCTGCTCACAGTAGCCGTTGTTTACTGGATTAAACCTTTCACAAATACTCTGTGGCCTCATCATGTTACATCTCAATTACCACAGCATTTCTTTCTTTGCCCTTGACAAATGCAGCTGCTGAGACACCTTTCCAAGCTCATTGCTCCCCCACCTTCTTGCGTCTTCCCTTTTTCCCTGCTGCATCTGTCATAAATTGTTTGTCTTTGCCCTCAAGGTCCTTTTCTAGAGGTTCATTCCTTGCCTATCATCAATCAACCGAGGTCCAGAGTTCATCTCCCACCTCGGGCTTGCCCACGGGACCATCTCCACCGCCCGCTTGCCACCTTTCCAGACCAAGCACCTCTCTGCGTTCTGCACCCTGACTCTCACGCTTAATAGAGCCAAAACCTCCCCCAAAACCTCCTTATTCTCCTTCTTTTTATCCCTTCTGCAAGCTCTGTTTGCTGTGACCCTTGAGAGACCAGCCTTGGCTGTAGGTGTGCTGGGACTAGGTGATACCTACGCTTTGTGATGGGTTTAGATTGTAAATTTATGAAGAGTTTATGTTTAAAACTCCAGCCTTTGTGGACTCCTAATCATAAAATTAGCAAATGTTATTAATAATTGTTTTATTGAGCAACTGAAAGGATCCTTCTTGACTGGTATCTCACTTTGCATTCTCTGATTCTCATTCCCAGGCAGTAATTCCAACGTCTGCTATTGAAAATACTATTAGTAGAAGCGAACAATAATCAAGGATCAAAGGCAGCAAATATTCTGTCAGAAATTAGTATATGGAAAAACATACTTAAATCTTGTTTTCTTCTATTAGTCAGCTGTCATCTAATAACAAATTACATTCAGACCCCTCCCTTGTTCTAAATACATATTGATTGGATTTAAACTCTACACTTCAGGGTGAGTTATATCTGGCCGTTGCTAAACTGCTCTGTGCGCTAGGAAGAAAAGTCCCGCACCTATTGACTGCGTTTAATTAAGACAAGCACCAGTTTTATGTACGTTATTTGCTCCTGCCAAGTCGCTGTGATGTAAACATGGAACAGTTGTTCTCCCTGAGCACCGAGCAGTCCTTGCTGAATTCCAAAGGATTACCCAAATTATAGGAAAGGTTTATTTGTCACTATTACCCTTTGGCACTCTCTGTAATTAGGCATTATGGTTGAGATATCAGCCTGCACTTGAAAGTGTACAGTAGGTATTTTTCTAAATTGAAAATTTAGAATCTGCGGAAATCTGAAAACCCAGGAAGCTCCTGCTAGTCCTGTGAGCAGTGAGAGCAGGGTCTGTCTCACAAGCTGCTGCATTTTGGCCTGCTTCATCTGCATGAAGATCCTGACAGGAAATTTTCCAAAAAAGCAGACGGTGGAGCCCCAAAATGAGGCTTGTTCTCAGCTCTGACACGCTAACGACTAACCTAAGAGAAGAGCGTGGACACGCTGCCTCATCAGAGCACTGTGGCTGTCCCCTTAAGCCAGTAACTCCGTGGTCTGCCGGAAAGGACACCCGTGTTTTCGCTCGAGCGGGAGCCCGCTGTTGGCCCCGCGCAGCCATGACGTGTTTGCCATTCCTACAGGTCCCTCTTGCCTCACGGTGAGCGAGCTCTGAGATCAATAGTGGCTCTGCAATTATTTGCCCATTGATAAAGCCTTCGTTTCTCAAATGAAGTGCATTTATCTGGGCCCTGACAGTGATAAGGGAGCAGCGCCCGGCAGCCGCTGCCGATCGCAGCATTTCGCTCAGCGGGCAGACAAGTGCCTCGACATGGGTCAAGTGACATCTAACTTTGCTCCTATTGGCATTTCACTTTACAAACGGCTCTGATGGGAGGCTTGACAAATCATCCTTGCTGAATTCAGATAATAAAAACTGGCAGGACAAATGGGAAGTTTTGGTAAAGAGAGAACAGCTGATTTCAGGGTAAGTGACCAGCCTGCAAACATACTGGATGGCAAAATGAAGAGAGATCTGTTGTATCAGCAGGTCCTAGGAAGTATATCGTGCAAGACACCCCTTTGCTTCTTAAAACAGCATTTAAAATTAGTTATTTAGCAAATTTAATTGTTGAAATGTTGAGCTGAGCATTATTTTGTGGTAGGATGAGAATGAAAGAAGCGGTGAGACAAATACTGGTTAGAGTAAAACCGCTGGGAAACCTTTTGGCTTTAGCGAGGGCAAGATTTCACCTTGGAAGAGCATGCCCATCTTTGTACCATCACAGGCCATTATATAGCACTGGAAAAAGGACCTGAACACGTGTGCCTGGATGGCATCACTCACCAGCTGGGGTTACTGCAGAGAGCTGTGCGCTGCGAGCCGTGAGGGCAGCTTCAGCAGCCTCTAATGATGCTATCGCTCACAAGGGTCTTCTTGTACAAACCCCTTGGAACCTCCGAGGAGCAAATAACTAACAATTTACCTCTCATATTTAAAATATAGCACGCAAGATTGACAGGATTTAATTATATTTTGACAAAATTGTATGTGCTTTGGGTTTTGAATATTATTTTACTCTTAGTTTATTAGGCTAATCGCTTTGGAAATGTTAGGAAAAAAAGATGAAGACAGAGTTCTTTGCCCTCAAGGAGATTGCAGTCTTGTGAAGATACAGACTATACAGCAGAGCCCTGAATTACAGACAGATAGAGAAGACAGCCTCATAGCTCCACAGTTATAAAAAGAAAAAAACTTAATTAATTAATTAATTAATTAATTCTTGAGTTATTAACTTCACATTGGCTTTGAAAGGTTTTATATAAGACATATACATATATATATAGAGAGAGTGTGTACTATATAACAGTATAAGGCTTTTGGTTCACACTGTGGAATGGACATCCGTGGAAATGTAAAAAGTCTGGTATGTCCCCAAGTCCTTTTTATTTCATTGAGCGTTATAGGGACAGATTTTCAATAAAAGCCAGCCCAGGTTTTTGAAAAATTTGTTTTGATTCAATGACTTATTTTTGGCCCTAAGTCCAGTTTCCTACCGCGATGCCGAACAGATGTAGGTCTGCAGCAGGCGAGCCTGGCTGCTTAGTTAGCTCTGATGACTGTTCCCAGTTATTTCAGTAGGAGGTTGACGCTTAGCTGGATTTGACAGTGCTGCTGGGTGTCTGCCAGCTTTCCTAGGCACTTCCATGGCTTTAAAAACCTGACTCCTAAACAGCCGAAGGATGCGAGTGCTCGCTGTAACTTGAGCCAGACTGTTCATTCATGTGTTTGGGAACAAACCTGTGTGCTTAGCTGGAAAGGCTTGCTGAGCTTTTCATCCCAGTTTTGTCACGATTCTCATTAAATCTTAGCCTTAGTCCTGCGAGTCAAGTGGTAACATCTTTGCATTCTGCTCTTTGCAGCATAACACCTCGCTTTGGCCATTAGCAAACGGAATTATGCAGTATGTTAAAAACGGAATTAATCAATTTCAAAGGTGTAGAAGCTTTCCTTGACTACAAGCCCCTTGCATACAGAAATGCTCCTGTTAGTAGCAGAATTCACTCTCTTTATAGCGGCATCAGTGAGACGCGAATGGGACGAGCTGGTTGGCACAAGCTTGAAGGGGTGTTTGCCCACTCCTTGTGACGTTCAGCACGTCACCTTGCAGAATTAGGGTAAGAACTAAAGAAAGACAAAGTCCTAGAAGAATGGAAAGTGTGTTGAAGAGAGTCATCAATGACAAGGGCTGCCTAAATGTGAGCATTTTCCAAACCGCTTCCCTTATTTAGCTAACTTAGAATATCCCTGAGGTGACAAGAAGTCTCTAAATATTTTATCAGAAAAGGTCTACAAGGCTCTTCAGAGATTTCTGTACCACTGTCCAATGACAGGAAAGCCGGCTTGTTAGGAATTAGGAAATCTGAATTCTTGTTTTTCATCAAACTAAGCCATAAAACATCACAATTTCTGCAACAGCTGGTTTACTTCTCCTTCTCTGGATTTAAGACAGGAGACGAGGCAAACCCCTGAATGCAAAAGGCTAATAGTTACCAGATAGATCCATCATGTCTTCTTGGGATTCAGAATGTAAATGGTTCATTAAAATATTTTCTAAAATTAAGAATTATTTTAAAAATCAAAATTACTTATTTCTACATGTCATATACCAATAACCATCTCTTTATAGTGCGACCTGTATTTCAGAGAAGAAAGAGCTTCACCTAAAGTTTTCTGAAGCAGGTCTAAATTCCATTTGATTCTCAAAACCTATAGGCAAGGACATAATTAACACAGTAACTGACAATTTACAGTATAATTAAAACATTTGCTGTCTTTAGTTTAAATGCAATTGTATTATCCCAATAGGTTTGTAGAATTGTATTCCTTTACCAAAGAATTTTTTAAATTGAAAATTTGAGAAAAACTTTAGTGTATGTCACCAAAGCTGATATTTATTGCTACTCTTGGCTCAATGGATTGGTCTCTGCACACAAAACACTTTCTGAATAAAAATGGCGTTTTGGCTGTGTAGGGGTAGCTGAATCTGATCTTATTTATGATTTTAAGTCTCTTCTTTCAACTATGAGCCAGTAAATAAAAATTCACTTGGCCAAAGCTTATTTAAACCCACTTTATTAAATGAAGAGAGTGCAAACCTAAAACAGAAGACAGGCAGAAAAGTCTGTTCCTATGAGTAGGAACAATAGGGATCCATCTCCTTAATCCTTTGTTTTTATTATTTATTTATTTATTTTTATTCCTAGTGTTTTTTTCTGGCAGTTTTTCTTGACTGATCCATTGGAAGGTACTGACTTCACTAGTTTGACTTGCATAGGTATCTTTTTCATTTTGAGTGACAAAACAACCTCCATTTATTCCTAGCTAGAGCTGGTCATAAAGCTATTGCCATTAATTTGCACTTTGACACTGCCTCTCGTAGTTCATTAAATGCTATTAGTTACTTTCCTGGTTTGTGTTGCAATGTGACAACAAGATGATTTATACTTACCATTCAAATACATTTTTTTTTAATAAAAAGGCATGTTTCCTCATGTCCCATTTCCATCTGCCTCATGTCACTACACTGCATGTCACAGAAGATGCACTATTCTATATTTTTCCACCACTCCCTAGAATTTTTAGTAGAAGTTTATCTATGGTCTGGGCTGTTCAAAAACTGCCTATAGACAGCATATAGTATTCTGTTAAATTCCATAGATTTTAGGAATGATTTCCATAGAAATCAGCTTTTAACCCTGCTACGTGACTTTCCTGCAAATGATATTTAAAAGAGAATCCTCAGATTATTATGATAAAAATGAAAAACATATTTCAAAGTCAAACTTTGTTTTTTAATGAGGAAAAAAAAAGATTTTATAACGAATAACACCAAAGTCAATAGCCAGTAGTGTATGAAGAGTGGAATTTACCTACCTAAACTAAACAGCACCAAGAATTTGAGACACACGAATTCCCGTAGATCGAACTGCAGGGAGCGAAGCTTGGCGACCAGTTCCTGCGCGTGGCTCATGAGGTTGTTGAGGGTGGCTCCAGCTTGAGATGCTATTACTGAGTAATCCACCTGGAGGAGAGAGTTACATTTCCGTATGATTATCCGGCCCACGGAATCACTTCAGGATGTTTCAAGCAATCGCACGTCACTCCCAGTTAAAAGAATCACTCTCAATTTAACAACGTCATTAAGTCAGGGTGATTTTGGATGCCAACCTGTTTTAGCACAACTCTGTACAATGCAAATATTGTTCAACCGTGTATCTTAATGGTGTGTCACATCTATGTGGATGCTGGTTGTCTGCATTAGCTTTTTTTAGACGCGTTGTAAATGACTCGGGGTAGTGGTGTCCCGTGTCACTTTGCTTTCTTCCTTCGGTGTCCCTCGTTCTGGCTGTAACCGTAGGATCCGGTGGAGGGAGACGGATGAAGTGGCCTTCGTGCCTACGCTGTGTGCGTTAGTCCGGGGGGATATAACAGTATTTGTGGGAAATGATCCAGCATCCACACCTCGGCCAGGAACATCTACTCCTTGCCTGGCTGCCCGGGGCTCGCAGAGCCTTTCCCTAGCAGGAATATATCCATATATCCACATAAAGTGACTGCGTAAACCGTGCCCGGCTCTAAACGGAGACCAAGCACGGAGGTAAGTGCACTCTGTGGGTTAATGATGTGTTTAAAGGTATCGTGCTCTAATCCGCTCCTTGAGGCCTCCCGTAATAAAGAAGTTAATAAAGAAAGCGCAGGTGGCACTAGAGGAAAGATAGACACTGCACAGTTTTATTTTTCTGTCACTAATCTCTCAAAATCTATCTTTTAAAATAATTGCTAGGGAACATTGCGTTTTGAAACATCTTTTTTTGATTGTAAAAGTGTTGAACTGATTTTGCCCAAGCATAAGCAAGACTAAAACAATAAAAACAGCAACTGGTTTTACTCATGTCAACATTTCAATCAGAAAATATAGGTGAGTAATTGAAAGGAACTAACATAAATTCTCCTAGTGATAGCCTTAAGATAATCAATAGGTTACTGACTTTAAATAAGATGCTTTATTTATATGTCACTTAGTGCTCCCAAGCCATTGATTGAGGCAACTGTGCAAGAAAAATGAAGTTACGTTTTTGTGTGAATCTTAGGAATAAAACTATTCCAATTCTGCAAAGCACTTAAATTTGTGCTTATATTTCAATGAAGTTGAAGCACTTAAGTATTCTGTGAGATGGGTTTTATTGCCCTCCTTTACCCCTGAGAAAACCAGAGCAGTGACATTAAATTGCCATACTTTCTTTCATAAACTACTTAATCTGTTTATATCTGTCCAAATATGTAAGAACATATATGTAAGAATATATATACTTATATAAATAAGTAAAAATAATAACACCTCCCTAACATTTGCAATTGGAAGAGCAGTTTAACACGATGACATGATTTAACTGCTTCCTATTGAGAAGCTGTTCACATACAAGCGTCAGCTCATTCACAACTTAATTTCCCTTTTGTAAGTGCAATTCTTTGTTAGAGGGGGAAAAAAAATCTCAGAAATCCCTCACCGAGCATCCAGTTTGTGGGGGGAATATGCTGTTCGCTCCATGATAATAAGTTAAGATGTTTGGATGTCAAGAACATGACCGGCCTTCCTGCAGCGATTACAGCGTAATGGAAAAACCCAAAAGGTGCCTGGATCTCCCACCATCCCTGTACTGGAGCGCTCTTGGGCACCCTGCTACTCTTTCAGGTGCATTTAATATTTGCAGCACCAGCAAATTTGTCTGGGAGGCAAGTCCTCATCTGCCACTCACCACGAGCAGGCTGTATTAAATTTTTATATTTATTGACATTTCATTACCATAATTGACTGCAGTTGGTTCTCTACTAGAAGGCACAGGGCTGCCTCCTAAGCAGGAGAATTGGTCCCTTGAGTAGGATTTGCAATTAAAAACAACGCAGAATGGATTTTTTTTTTGATTGTGTAAATATGATGAGTTGAATTTTCAGCTTTAACTAGAGAATACTGGGTGTACAGGAGCCTTTTTCAGGAGTGAGCAAAATTATGAGTCAGTGGAAAGACGACCCCCAAAGGTGTCAATCAGTTTATACAGAATCAACTGTGCGTGAAAAAGCCTCAGTTAATGTCTGTGCTGGAAAAGAGGCCACATTAAACAGTGTGCTGTCCTGCTTGCCGGGTCCCCCGTGCAGAAACTGATGCTAAAAGGTGCAGTGAGCCTTTTGCCTCAATTCGTGATTAAAAATGCCTTTAAAAAGCAGAGCTCAAAATGGGCTGGACCTCGAGCAGAAACTGCCTACTGACTTCATAGCATTTATCTAATATTCACCATGAATTTCACTTGCTAAAAACAAACCCACAGCTGAAAAACATGCCTTTTGCTTCACAAATGATAGTATGACAGTATACAGATGATTTTGAAGCTTTGAGGATTTTCGATGCCCAGAACTACCCGAATCATGATGGTGATAAACCAGCGTGTCCAGTCTGTGTCGCGGCCCTTTTGAGATTTATGGCCTGGCTCGGCTTCATCTACTTAAGGCAGCAAACATACAAAAGGAGGGAATTATTCAGCAGCCCAGGGGCTGAGATATGGCAAACCTGAGGTCAAAGCTCCTGTCCAAACAGAGCATGAAATAAATAAGGCTGGACTCCTTTCTGAAACTGCAGCCGCTGAAATATTGACTGTTGGCTTTCGGAATCCGTTCCTTGATACAGGCAAAACTTACTTCATACATTTAAAAGTCCAAATCCAAATAATGTCAATGAAGGTGAAGTTAAGCTAGTGCTGAGTGTGAAATCTTCCCTTACAAGCAGTACATTGTAGTAAAATATTTGAAGTTTAGTAGCACTTAGAAAGGCAGCTATCAATAATTCAACTAATAATAATATTGAATAATTTCCTAGCTGGTCAGCAGAGTTCTAAGATAGATGGAAGTGACTGAGTCTGCAGCTGTTTTTCTCCCATGAAGGACTCGCTTAGGATAGTGAGATATTATCGGAGGTAGATCAAAAGTTAAAACTTTTATTTTTAAAGAAACTTTGTCCTGGGCTAAATAAATACTGAAGCCGAAGGCCAGGGATGCAGGGAGCACTTGTCCCTCTCTTGTTTTGCCTATGATATTTCGCAGTAGTGACTGCTCTTGAAGGCAGATCTCTGTGGGGTCGCACAGGTACCTCGGATATTGTCTCCTGCTCTCTACACCCACGAAACAGAGCCTAAAATTTAAAGGTAGAATCGGAATCCCTCATTCCCTAATTAAATTGTATATAATTTGGAGTCTGTCAGCAGGAAGCAGAGAATGTTGTGTGGGAGGGTTGTGCAGCCCTCACCATCCATCTCAACGCTTTCTGCAGTCTCCAGAGGAGGCGGCTGGAGCGATTTCAGGGACTCCCTGCTGCCGAACCAGGAATTCCATCGTTAAGGAATAATCACATCCTTGTGTCTATCCCTCTGGTGACAAACCCGTCCCAAAGCCGGAGGGTCTGTGCCTGGATTTGAAGCCTTGAGTCTGTGGGGAGCTGCCCGTGGGTCACGGCTCCGTGGGCAGAGCCCTGCATTTGCTCTGGCCAGCGGGTTAATTTACTGCCACAACCACGGTTACTCCTCAAGGTAAGGGAGAATATATATTTTCCTGGCAACCCCACTGGTTGTTAAACTCATTCTGAGTTTTTCCATGTAAAACTCTCATTAAAAACTTTTAGAACAATATGCGTTCTCTTTCTAAGCAAATGAACATGGAAAGAAGAGCACTTTGAAGAGGTGCCTACGTATAAAGACTGAGGAGGGCTCAGCATGGACAGGAACCAGCAGGTAGGCTTTTATCGGGTCTGGATGTATTAATTAAAATTGTGATGACTTACACAGTGCAAGATGCTTGTCATTTTAACCTGATACACAATAATAGAAGATAATGAATTAAGCTGCCAGTGGACCTTTCCCTGAGGATGATGCTATTGTGCTTGCTAATTAGTTATAATATGCAAATAGTATCATTCCCAGGTACTGTATTTACTTTGTCTAACTTAGTTGCAAAATGACTAGCACATCAGGACACAAATAATTTTATGCCCTATGCTTGAGCACTTATATATTAATTTATGGTATTTATATTTATGTGATAAAACACAAGATGATAAAAGTATCATTAAGCTTCATGCAGATAGCTATTTTAATCAGTAACATTAAATTTACTACTCCAGTAATGATGAATATCAGGTCTTTCAAATTATTAATGTGAGGGTAATAAAGTAACGGGCAGGACCAAACTACTCTACAACAGAAGAGCAACTGATTCCATCTCTTTACTGAAGTGTTGCTGTGCGCCTCATGCTTTTTATCTAGAAGTGATCCAGAACTGCTCCTGCATTTGGATATCCGTAAGCCCCATTGAAAGTTAGACCCTACGTTGGAAATTTTGTTGTGAGCGTTTAGGTAGACTCAGTAGGGCAGCGTGACTCCTTAATGCTGACAGCGACTTTACCCTCACTGGCTGCAGTCACAAACTTAATGAAAAAGCAAAGCAGCAGCAGCAGCAGCAGCAGCAGCATCTCGTTAGTGCAAATTCTTCTGGCGCTTGTTGGTCAGGTTCTGTATTTCAGGGTGCTGCTAGAAAAAGCTAACATAATTAAAATCTGTTTTCTTTACGTATACACCCAAAAGCTGGTATTTTTTTTTAAGTTCTATTGTGGTTCCCTGGTCATTTGAAAACTATTTTATTTTCAGAGTAAAGAAATGATTAAATACATACACACACAGATAGACATAAAATAATGGATGCTTGAGAATGTAAGGAGCAAGTAATAGCTTTCTGTTAACTATGTCTTAGCTTATCATGTCTATAACTAGTATTTGCATTTTTCTTCATTTCTGAGATGAAAGGAAAGCCAGTTTGCTTATCCTTTCTGTGCCAGCTCTTTTCTCACGGCCAGAGACACCTTTCTCTTTGCGAAGCTGCTTCTGCCAGGGTGATGTTTCTTTCAGTGCCTTCATCAACCATCCTACTCGAGAACCTGCTGGGCAGCAGGGCTACCTCCTGGCGCCTGCAAACGGGTTCCCTGCACAGGCAGATTCTCCTCGGATCTGGGACAATGCAGTTAAATTGGGATAGAAGGAGCCACCTTTGCAAAGGGTAACAGAGATGTTTTTGCCCCAGAGAAATCCCCAATTGATGCCCATTGACATCTTGAAATAAGGTGCAGCTGGAAAAGTTACAAAGTCTGGAAACAAGCCACTAAATTCCAAATTTTAACTTGCTTCAAAATACAACACTGCTGAGATCTGCGTTCTCACCCTCTTCTCTGATGGTGCTCTAGAACGCAAATCCAGTGTGATCCTGTGTGATGGCTGCAGTCATTCAGTAGTGTGAATTATCTCAAAGAAATTTGAGTTTTAGGCCTATATTTGGAGTGTCTTTTTATCTGTTTGGCTTAGACCAAAGCCAGCAGAGTGCAGATTTGGCAACAGCAATGAGCAGAGGATAGGTATGAGCAAAATGACCAGCCTGGGCTATAATGTTGTGTGTGACTGCTGCAAGAGAATTCATGGAAAAAAAGATATTCTATACTAGGCTTTAGCATCTATCCTGTGTGTTCTGGACCTTGGAATCCAGCAGCATGTTACTGGTGTAGAAGATACAACAGAAAAGCGCTCAGGTTGGAGGAATTAAAGTCCTATAATTAGAAATAATCTGTTAAAATTACATGCCACATGCCAGGCCTATGAAACTTGGCACATGGAAAGCATATTGGCAGTGATTTACAATTAACTACTACATTGCAAATTACTCCTTAGCCGCTTTCTATTATGAAATTTGGAGAGTTGTAAAATGCATTTGTGCTACCTTATTTCCTTTTGAAATGGTAATCGCTGCTGCTGAGGGGCAAGACTTAGTGCAGAAAATGAAGTGTGCAGCATAGAGAGAAACTTGTTTCTAAGGAATTGCTGAGGAATCGTAATGATTTGAAAAAAAAGTGCTTTCTTGAAACACATACACACAAAGGGGCTGCTTTTATGAAACTCCAACCAAACAAATAACAAAATAAAATAAAGCACGGCCTTTGTGTGCAAGGGCCAACGCTTGCTCCTTTGCTGCTGACTGCACTTTTTCCCCATCAAAGCAGGAACGGGGGATTGACACTGGGAAAAACTCATAAGCCAGTGGCTTGGGGAAAATACGGAGGTAACAGATCCGAGCCTGTGTGTTTGAAAACTCTTCAGGATGCTTTTACCAGCCCATTTTAGGCAGCTGGTCTGGAACAGAACTGGTACAGCCCTGCGGGCTGGGGGAAGTTTGATTTTTACCTCCCTGACGCAGAGGCCGTGCACTTGGAGCCCAAAAGGCTGGTGCTTCTCATTGCTGCTTCTTCCTTGACCAGGACCATAAAAAGCCCCGTGTTTATGGGTGGCTTTTATGGAGGGATGGATTAAGGAAAGCAAGGAAGAAGGCTTCTAGGGCCTTAAATTCGCTAACTTGTGAGGATAATCATCATCTCTCAGGTAATAAAGCAGGCTATCTAGCTCAGGCCCTCAGTTTAAAGTTAATACGTTCGAAAGCCAGATGATTGACTGTAATTTCGCTCATAGTGCTTTGCTGGTAGCAATAAATAAAAACATCCACAGCACTTTTCATCAGAAGTGTCAGAGTGCTTTCCAAACCTTAATCAATTAATTTTTACGAGATGGAGATATAGTTGTTTCTCTCTCCATACCTGAGGAGCTGAGAGGATCAGGGAAGCTCCTGGCCGCCTGTAGCATTCAGTGCAATAGCAAACACTGGTAATACCTCGGTCCGGACCTCTGGACTTCCAGAATTATCTTATGGTCAATAGAGAGCAGACAGACACAGCGTAATTCCTCCTTCATAAATGCATTTGAACTGCCCCTGTGTCTCAAGGAGACGACCGGCTCGACTGATGCAGCCCAGAAGGTCCAACCTTTCTGGGTTGGACCCAGAACACGGGGAGAGGAAGCAGACGCATCAGCTCAGTTTGGCTAAACGGGGATCTCATGACTAAACTGCGGTGCAAAAAGGCAGTATGGATCAGGGGGAGGCAGGGAATGCCTCGGAAGGGGCAGTTTGGAAGCGTTGCCCAGGCATGTGGCACTGAGGTTGAAAAAGCTGAAGTTCAGCTAGGCTTGAGACTTGAAAGGGATGACAAATGCTGCAAAGAGAGTTTTGCCACGGGATTACTGCTCAGAGGATGAGCAAGGAGAGCGCGAGACTGCTGCTGAATGGGGCTCGTGATTTACTGGCAGCAAACAGGTAACCTCTGCCTCCTTTGCCTTGGTCTTCCCAACCGAGGTCCCCCAAGAGGTGTTCCTGGAGCCAGGGAGTGATGAGCAGGGGGTGAGGATAAAGCCAGGCACGACTGGAGAGACCCTGATGCAGTGGAAACCAGTGGGATCGGAGCGGCTGCATCTGGAAGCTGGTGACAAGTGACTTGGCCCTGCCCTGCTTAACTCCTGTGTCAGTGACCCGGAGGAGGCGACGGAGCAGGACGTGCTCATTGGGGTTGTGAGTGACACCAAGGAAGGAAGAGGCAGTTGTCCAGGGCTGGGCAGTGTATAGGAAATGGGCTAACAGGGACACTCAACAGGCCGAGTGCCAGGTCCTGCACACAGGCAAGGGAAATTCTGTAGAAAGGAGGATATATCAAACCTACTTGACAAACCTGCAGCAAAACCAGATGCAATCAGTCCAATTCTGTCAGGTTTTAATTTAGTTTGAGATGATATTTCTTCTTGGAAATATAAAATTTCCAAACCAAGCTGCTGATTTTTAAACATTTTAAAGACCATGCACTTATTAAGGACCCTGCTACCTGTTGTTCAGCAACTATATATTTTTTCCCAAGCAAAAGTAAAGTTGAGCACGGTAGTAAGATTTAGTAGTGTTAAAAAATCAGGACAATGGGCAGCTTGTAAAAATATTAAAGGTCAATTGATTTCAGAGGGATGTAGGCACTCGGGATTTTTAAAAATTAGCTGGTCACGAAACAAATGAGACATTAACTTGGCAGTTCTTTAGGAACGGAGAACGTTCAATATACTGGGAGCTTTATAAACAAAGGAATCAGTCAAGCACCCTGTGTGGTAAATGAAGTAATTGCTAGTGCAGTTGTCCTTGTTTTGCAGACGATGAAACAGAAAAGGGATCAGTAATTCTTCCAGCAATACCAGACTAAATCAACAGTACCACAACTAATTTCAGTTTATGTAATTAGGGAGAAAAAACTGTCTTGGATAAGTCAGTGACTTCCCACGAGATGTGCAGGAGTCAGCGTAATAACTAGAATGTGAATTTTCCCACTTCTCTTCCTGGATGACTGGACCAGTTCTGTCTTCCACTATACAGCTGTTAATCAGAAAAGCAGGCAGATAGTTTTCTTTCTTTTCTGGTTCTTATAAACACTTTTGAGTGTTGAGAAATTGAGTGTTGAGGAATTCTGCAGCCCATAGACTTAAGTGACGTATCTAAGAAGTATTTAGAAATAGAAAGTCTTTCCCATGTGTGTATATAGTCACACAACTGAGTTTGCAACTACTTAAATAGCAATGGACCATCATTTGTTTTCACTTTGAATCAGGAATACAATGCCCAGGAACACTTCTTATTGATACTGGGAAGTTTTTCCCATTAAAGTCAGAGTTAAGAATCTTAGGAATAAGGTTCTCATTTTCATTGTCAAGTCGCTTGTGCTTTGGAACAGAATGAAGGAGACAAAGCTTTCTTTTTTATTTGGGATTTCTCACAGTTCTCCTGATAGATGCCATATTGTTGCTCTTATGTTTTGGGTGACCTACGCATCTGACGCCTGGAGAAAATTAACCTTTGGAAAGCAGCACATAAGATGCGGAGTGCATCCCCTGAGGCAGTACCTGCATTTGTATCCTGTGGGCTGAATAATTTTCCGGGGATTAGAAGTCTTGGCTCCTGGCTTTCTCTCCCATACGTGCATACTTCTCCAAGAGTAAGACATTTCTGCGGTAATAGCTGCAAGTTATCTAGATTTCTGATCCGGCTAATGATTCTTTTGAGTAAACTACAGTTCTGAAGGGAAAATAAACTATAATTGCTTAGAGCTAAAGCGCAGGGTTTAGGAGTTCTGTTGTTGTCAGAAACCATTTTAGCCCTAAGGAAATGTAATTTCTGGAGCAACACTTCTCATCTACTATTTTTCAATCACTGAAGTATACAAGTATATTTGAGAAGCAAAGTGCTTGTGATTATATCTGCTTTTAGAAGTTTAACTCTAATCAGCAGACTGAGAACAGAGTGCACAAGTCATTTTACCTGCATTATTTCTGGAGAATCTCCCAGGACACAGCAGTGCCTCTAACCTAGTTAAACTTCTGCTATTTTGAAGTGATTATTAAAAAGGCATCAATACGGCTTTGAGCCCACATACTCACTTGTTGCCCGGTAACCAGGAGGATGGAGCCTTCTTTTCCATGTACCACTTGCCGGTAGATGTGATCCAGGATTAAGAGTTCACTCCAGCAGTTCTGAAGCAGCTTCATTTGGTCATCAACCTGCAAGGCAAGCACGGACGTGGGTGACATTGCTGAGGGTGTAATTCTTACCTCGTCTGATGGAAACCAGTCACACGCCTCGGTCTTCAAGTGCCTGCTTAAGGCTATGGGAAAAGAAATGGTATCGAAAAGTCCTTGTTCATAAAATTGCTATTCTCACCTAAATAAATAGGCGGCTGCCAAAAGCATTATCTATAAAATGCATGGAATATTTACAGCTGGCTGCGTTGTAGGAAAGCAGAATTATGGCGTTATTTTGCAGAGTAATAATAATAGATTATGTAAGATATTGATGAAATGTTCATGGGATGGGGTATTATTCTTATACAAAAGCAATAATAGCAGAAACTAATGTGCTAATGTGAACATCTTCCTTGGTTTTGGGAAATGGTGAAGGATCTGCAGGCGCTGCTGCCACAGCTGGGATGAATCAGAAATAATTCCCTTGAAAAGGGATAAAGTGAAGAGACAGGTAAACACTCAGTGATGGTTCTGGTTCTTTGAAAAAGGAGGAAAACTGCTTCATAAACAGAAGCTGAGTAGCTTCAGGTGACACAGGTAGGGGAAGAAAGGGATGTGCATGAGGTAGCAGTGAGAAACCTGCACAGGTAGCGATTGCTGAACAGCTTCAAAATGTTTGTAACCTGGGTGAGAGAGAGGAAAAAAAATATTTAAAAAGAAGAATTGCGTAAAATTTCAGCAAGAAAGAACTACTAAAATAGCTATTCGGGTGTGCTAAGTTCAGTCAGTTTGAAGTAGATTTGGCAATGCATGGGAAACCACATTACAGGCAGCAATCTTGCATGAGCTGGATTGCATGGTGCAGTCGGCCTTTTCAAACGTTATCACCTGTGATCTAATGAATTTTTGAGGTTTATCCTTGCAAATGTTTTTTCTTCTGGCTGTATGATGTGCTCATTTAGAGAAAACAGTAACATCTGCTAGTGATGGTTTTTGCAGCACCGTCTATGAAAGTCACCCAGTATTTCCTACCCATTTTCAGCCTTAAGCTCAGATTTCAACATTTTAAACGCTCAAGTCTCTGCCTACCCCCCTCATTAGTCCCAACCTCTCATCTCCCTGCCCATATCCCTCTCCTCGCTGTTCTTGTCCCAGCTTTTGCCCCTTCAGCCTCTCCCCGAATTATTTCTCCTCCTTGGACAGTATAAGGGAATGAAATGAGAAGAGAATCAGTAGAGCAAGGGAGCAGATTAGTGCAAAGTCAGTGCTGAGAGACTGATATCATTTGCTACTTTTTTTTTTTTTCAATTTGCTCTTTAAAAAGGAGCAGAGGAACTATATCAGAATCCCTGTGCCAAAAGAACAGTTTAAGTTTGCAGAATCAAGTGCTGCAAAATTATTTCATGCTTGTATTATCTGTGCTAATCTTATCCTCGATCTGCACTTGTGTTATAAGAGAAATCTTTAATAGAAATCTTAATACATAGACACAAAGGGGCTGAATTGCTGTTATGTGAACAGTCTCAGGTCAGATATTCCAGAATGTTTGCATGCTTTGGCTTTGCAGCGTTAGGGATAATCTCATATTGTAATTGCTGCTCTGCTGGCATTCCCAGTTAATGCAAGTGCACTCGGCTATCCCCCCAAGCCTGAATCCATGGGCAATAGAGATGGAGGAAGGTGTGGGCTCTCCAGATGGATATATTACTAAGTCAGAGCAGAGCGAGCGCTATCACAAACACAGCCTTGCTCTGTCCCCATGCTGTCTGCGCCCATGATAATTCATTCCTGCTCAGATCACAGAGCAAGGCTGAGTCTATATTAAAAATATCTCTCTTCTTCTGCCCACAACATGTGTTTGACTACAAAACCATTTCAACCAAGTGACTTCTTAGCTCAAGAGAGGACTGTAAATCACCCCGGGGATACACTCCCTGCCAAAATATGGGCCAAATTTAAAATGCGCTGCATTTCGCAGCCTGGCTTCTGGCAGAGCCAGCTGCAGCTGCCCTGCAGTCCAAGCCCAACCCCTGAGCTTGGAATATCATCATTACCCTGCCAGAGCAGGACGGGTTGAGCTAACTACAGCAAGGAGCCTCTTGAACATAGTCCCTTCCTGCCGTCCTGCAAGGCTTGGAAAATCAGCAGCAGCAGCACAAGGAGTTCATGAAACCTGCTGCAAGTTCACCAGTTAAAGCCCATAAGAGGGATAGCATAAAAATGAAAATAGATATCTAGAGATGGCAAGAGGTCTTCTCTTAATGACAGGCAAATACTGCTAGAAGGTAGGGTAGGAGAGCTGTTACAGACTGCTTCTAAAGGGTACATGAGTGTTGAAAACTCTGAGGTTCTTCAGTGCGTGGAGGTTTTGGCCAGCAGTGTCACTGTGTGAACATCAACTACAGAACAGGAGGTTTTGGAGGAGGACCAGGTGGTGGGGCTGGAGCAGACATAGGGGAAACTGGTCCCTAGTGAAGCCTTGGAGGAGGGGATGGTGAGACGAGGGGTGAAGGAGACTCAAGGGCTGTCAGCGTGTGGCATCTCGTGGAGTTTGGACCATCTGTAGAGTTCTCCTGAGGCTGCAAGACAGACAGTGGCTGTCACAACGGCCGGGCCGCCGCGGGCTCGCTGGGGATGCTGGCGCGCTCTCCGCGGGGGCCGGAGGAAGGGCTTATCTCAGCAACGCGGCTTACCCATGGGGGCGGCTGGCTGTGCCGCGCTACGCGGGCACGGGCTGCGGCCGCACAAGAGGCGCATTGTGGCGGCGCGCGCTTCCCACCGCCGCCGTTAATCATTACGTGCTGCTGTTTTCCCCGAAGAACGGCGTGGAAACCGCTAAACGGTGCCCGTGGAGAATAATGTGTATGTTTTGCCGAAATGCACCGTAATCTTATCAAGCCCACGTTGTATCTTTCAGGAAGGTGTTTCACAATACTGAGTATACTGTAACCAACAACTGCAGGTTTATTACAAATTTTCTTCTGAAAAGTTGTTTTCAATCTGATGAATTTGATGAATTACCTGCTAAAGCTTTCGAGGTTGTGCATTTTTTGTATGTTGCTTTAAGTTAAATATTTTCCTAATAATTATTGCTGCAGACCCAGTCGAAGATTAGTCACCTTTCACCCGTTCAGCCCTTGCCTTCGGAGAAGCCGGTGGATTCCTTTTCATCTCCTTTCATTTGCATTAACTGGCACTACAGCTTTGGGCCTTTCTGCCGCTGAAAACTTAAAAGGGCGTCTAATGATTAAAACCAAAAATACGGTGATTGAGATTTACGCGATAAAAATGTGCTCGACGCAGCTGAATTCTTCTGACTTGTGCATTTAAAAGGCAACGCCAGTGCAGCAACACGGCGAAGCGCCCATTTCGCAGTGCCACGCGTAAATCCCATGGCCATTTCCCGGTGAATGAGGAGCGATTAAACATCTGTCCTGCGTGTGGGTTCGAGGGAGGCTCAACTTCCTCGCAGACGAGCTCGGAGGTGGCTCGCCGGGCGCCGCGGGCACGCGCTCAGGTCGCTGCTCCATTAATTCCTTGCTCTGAACTCCTGGTATTTGGAATACCGAGTCCCTTGCAGCCTGTTGGAGGCCGTGGATGAGGGGTTTATGCTATGAAGCAATGCTAGACCTTGGAGCATTCCTATGCTCTTACCCTCCTAAAACGCGCAGGAGGCAATACATGGTGTCCCTGCCTAGGAAGGTGTGTGGGATGTTCCTTTGTATATAGGGATGTATTATATATATACACTACCTCAAATACAACATATAAAAATCCTATTTTTCCTTCTCTTCCTGAAAAACACATTTATCTCCCCGTATCCTGTGTAAACTGCATGAAGATTACTTAGTATTTTGCAGTCAGCATTATTTCTGATGAATTATATATGTGTTTTCCTTGGGTTCTTTGTTTTTTGGTTTTGTTTTCTCTACTGAAAATAAGAAAAGGATTTCTTTTGAGTCCCAAACGAAAATTTTGCTTACAATGCAGTGTTTTGTTCCTGTCAAAGTGAAAGCAAAGATAAGGAAACAGAGAAATGATTCTTCTCGGCACAGGGTTCACAGAGCGAAGGAGGTGCCGTCTTCAGTGCTGGGCCCAGAGAGATGATCTTCAAAATCTCACTCCTGTGAGTATCTCTACTGATGTTAGTGCAGCACTAGGTTATGCAAAATGAGGCCTAGAATTGAAAAATCCAACAATTCTATGCGCTTCATATAGCAATTTTGGGAGTAAAACTATTTTGCTCGCTTAAATTACGGCAGACAGACACCTGTGTTACCTGGTGCCCACAAACTAACTGTGAAAATGCGATGGGCCGGATTCATGGTTCTCTTGCAGGGGCACAAGAACCTCGACTTCCACATTAATGAAATCCGAGTTAGGCCCGTTCAATTCACTGTTATCCTTGGAGTCTGATCTGCTTTTCCAGGATACACAGTGACGTGCTCCTGGGAATCAGAGATAAGACTGAGACTAGTAAATTTTGACGTACTGGGGGTGAGTTTATTCTGAATGTATTGAATCAGCAATTTACCTCAATTGTACAGCGGCCTTTGATTAAAGTCTCCATTGACTTCTTTGAATCACAAATATTTTAGCATTAGTTAAAAGGATTCTTAAAATGTAATGGTCCCTTCCTGTGTGATGATTTATTGGGTAAATTATCATGTCATTTTTCTAACGCCTACCCCATTTTTCCAACTGACACTTATTCCAATAGACTATGGGTAAACTTTACCTCCTACGTTAGCTCTCATTTGTAAAATTTATTAGAAAACAGCAACATCAAACCCTGACAGAGATCAATACAACACACAGAGACGCATTGTTAATAGTGTAAAATATTAAAGTCAGAGTCTGAGTAAGAACCAAATTTATTTTCCCCCAAATAAATATTCTATAAAAACTCAATGAGCTAAATACAATACGGAAAGTATTTTTTACTCATATATTTCACAACAGAGACGTGCTAAATTCAGGGAAAGCCGGAGCAATCTCTCTGCATATTTGGGATCCTGAACATGCAAGTGCCATGTGTCCCAGAGCACCCTGCTCTATCGACAGGAACACAAGCGTTCCTTTAATTGTCTCCATTTAATTTAATTATAATAATAAAAGACTAATAGAGTCTGCATTTAATTCTCTCCAGCACAGGTATGAAAATAGGTAAAGGGCATGTAGTATTCAATATATTGGATGTTAGATAGCGTTCCTGTGAACATCACATCTGAAGGTAGAACTATATATTTTTTGAAAGTAATGCCTTTTAAAAAAGTGTAAAAATTAAGAGTAACAAAAATAAATGTTTACTTTATTTTGCTTTTATTACTCCAGTGATATTTTCTTTTTAGTGGTATATACTAAAATATCTCATGATGTGAACTCCTACAGCCATTCTCTAAGGTTATATTCACACTATTTATCTGCTTACTTAGAATCAACATATACTATGCAGGACCCAGTAAATATACTAAACTATACTAAATTTAGAGAGGGCTATGCTAGAGAAACACACCTAAAAGAACAGGCAAAAGGTAACAGAGAGCCAGAAATGATGTGAAGGCTACAGGAAAGGCTGGGGCTATGTCTGTATTTACAAGTTGAGCACAACTCTGAGAATATATTCAAACCAAACTCACCTACATTTCAACTAATAACATGGACATTGTCTAAAAGTGTCCAAGAGAAGGCTAAGTTAAACAAGAAATCTTTAACATCAAGATAATTCTGAAAACCCAGATATCAGTCTGCAGAGTCCCCGGTGATCTGAGGACCAGCCAGAGCTCCAAGGGGACAGCAGGAGAGTTGCTAAGAGAAATGACGTGAGCTACGCAGGTTTGGGCTGCGTGAAAATAGAACCTAAGCCTGGCTTAGACCTGAGGGAAACGGAAAGCCACAAATTAAATCCTGTAATACTGGAAGAGGGATACTCTGCTAACAAATGGCCATAAAAGAGAAATCAGCTGAAGGAGAAAAGATACACAATGTGGGGACATTCTGGAAGGATGCCCTACTGCCGAAAGCTAAATTTCTTTAGGGAATACATAGATTCAGCTGCTGAAAGTAACAATTTCTAAGAATTTTATAATGAAACATATCTGTGGACTTTTAGAGGCCAATGTTATGACCCCCATTTCACTGAAAGTGAAATAATGGCAATGGAAAAGACTGAATTTCATGAACTTTAGTGACTGAGCTAAGAACATTAGTTTTACAGGTCCTCTGCTTCTGTGCTGACCACCAGCGTCCTCCAGAGTAAATCGCTGGTGACATGGAAGAGGGAATGGTGAGTACAGTGCTAGATATGTTAAAGTTTTTTGTTTTGTTTTTGCTGGTTATATGCCATCATAATAACTGGTCTTCTGGTCTTGAGATATCATGAGACTTTCTGAAGGTTACAAGATGAGTGTGGGCCACATTAAATCAGAAGGGTGATCCAACAACGAAAGACAAAGTGAAGGAATATCCAGCCTTACAGGACAGCCAGGGCAGGTAACTTATTGGGTGTTATGCCAATATCTGGTTTGATAGAGACGTATGCCCAAAAATGCCACTGGCGAGAGTTGAAGAGGGTTGGGCAGGAGAAATGGGAAGTACCGCTGCATGATCCAGTGAGCTCCCACGCGTGGAAATGATCCAAAACACTTAGCACTTTTCTTTACATCTTAAAAGCATTACAGGAGGCTCCCAGCATGTAACTGCTAATATCTCTCTCTTTTCTTTTTTCTTTCCTCCAACTATGAGCATCATCTTGAAGAAAATTATCCCCTTTCCTGAAAAACTTGAGTGTAAAAGAGCAAGCCGAGCCGTGCTATTAAAAAGGTCAGGAAGCGCTGACCGAATGAAGGTTTAAGGAATAGGCAAAGGCGCCTTCAAATGTTTTTTCCATCTATCCTTTTATTTGGCATTGTTTCATTTATTCCCACTTCCTGTTTCCTGTACTCTAATTTGGAAATCTCAGAGGTATTATTGAAATAAGGTTGTCACAACTCGGCCCAGGATCCATGCGGACTGGAAAACTGCAGTTAAGATTATTAATACTAATATTTGCTTAAAAATATCCGTATCCTTGAGAGAAATCTATTAATATTTGGGCTGCTTGTTAGGAAGTGTTGATATGGGATTTATTTTGAAGTACAAACAACAGAACGAACTGGAACTTTATAGGTAAAAACACTTGTGGAAAGGTGGAGGAGGCAATTACAGCTCTGTTGGTGGTCATCTAATTATGAAATATTTGGATTTTTAGTCTCTAAATTGGGTTCCTAAATCTCCATAGGCAAAGGAAGATTAAGCATGATTTTAGGAAAGGGGAAGAAAGTCTAAACCCAATGTACTAGGTTCCTCTTAGCACATTTCTCCATGCCAGCTGGAGGAATGGAGACCAAAACCAGGTTGCCCTGATTAGCTCTGATTCACCTACGGTTGCCCCATACGTGGCGAATGGGGGAGCTACGTTTTAGTCCCAGAGGTGGAAACTTGAGCAGTAGGTGCTCTGCTTGCAGAGCGATGGCAAGAGCTCGTAACAAAAAGATAATGTTCTCTTACAAAAGCCACTCTTGAGGATCTTGTCCAGCAGTTTACTGTTAACCTAAGTCTTTTGCTTTGTTTTCTAATGGAGTTCTTCCTCTGAAGATTTACTGCGATGAAAAAGTGACTTTGATATCCAAACGTAGCGAAAAGTTATTGATTAATCTCAGTTTATCAAAGCAAGGTTTAGAAATATAAATGGATGTAAGATTATGCAAACATTCAGCCTCATTTCACTGACAGGGATTGGACTAAACTCTCTCCTTGGCTTTTTATTTTTTTTTTAACTAACCTACTCCCTTTTTAACTAATCTCTGTGCCTTTTTTCCTTTCCTTTTTGTCTGTATCTTTTTTATTCTAAGGTCTTTAGGGAAGGTACTGCCTATTATTATGTTTTTATGCCATATCTGTTTATGTTATGGTAAATCCAATAGTAGAAAAGGGCTGCTTCATTGCCTGGAAAATGCATGGACAGTTCTCTGTAAATAAAAATATCTACCTTTCGGTTTAAACTGCCAGCCCCCAAAATAAATCCAGATATCCTGGTTAAATAATACAGCACTCTCCTCTTACCTCAATATAAGCATCAGTTTACCAACATAGTGAGAATATTTCGCTCAGTATTTTTGTCCTGTGCATAACTGTATAACGTGGCATCCTGGTATCCAAGGTTGGATGCTTTAGGATAGTTTTACTGCGCATGTCTCTGAGACTGCTCTAACAACCCATATGTAGGCAAAAATACAGAGATGCCCGTGCTTCGGTACAAGGCTTGGAGCAGCCCCTCGGTTTGCACTGCTGCAATAGTGTGCACATTTTCAAATACAAGAGCCAACTTCCAGTGCAGCTTCTGGCAACACCCCCTCTTTTATTTCCTCTTACAGGAGCACATGCAGCACCCAAATACAATCCACTGTGTCAAACATAAGTATTTTGCAAATACCTGACTGCTGGGTGTCTGGAATTGAAGGTTACCTTTAGGTTACCTTTACAAGCGGAGCAACATGCGTAGTTTGCTCTCTGTCTCACGTGCTGCCTGCACGTTGCCTCTCTCCACGGTGCAACGTGCCAGGGAAGCCCCCGAGAAGCCTGACCCAGAGGCAGGGTGAGCCCTTTTCCAGCACATGCAATTAAAACGCAATTCATTTCTATACATCATCAACAGCCTGACACTGTATAAGGGGAATGGATGAGGTGACCCGTGAAGTCTTTTCCTACCCTCATATCTATTATGATTACTGGATATTAGTGAAATTGCCTTTTAAGGTCACTTGTACATGGCGGTCCCCTTTATGCAAACGTTTGGCCAGGCATTTGCATCCCTTTTGTCCCGCTCCGCTTGGAGCGCGTGGGGTATAAATCAAAGCGAGGAAAAGACCTGATATTTCAGTGTGAATAATTCATAAAACAGCGTTAGGGCCCTTGCTCCATGCGAGCCGTCCCCCTAATGAGCCCTGCAAGAAGCGGCGAGCCCGAGCCCCCCGTCCCGGTGCATCCACCTCCCGCGCCAGCGGAGCAGCCCGGAGGGGAAGCGCCCGGTCGATACGGTGACGCGTGGAGATGGGTCTCCATACGGTGACGCACGGAGATGGATCTCGTCCCACAGCGACCGCACTAACGGGCTCGTCGGCACGACCCCTGCCCCGATGAAGACCTCAGCTCCCGCTCTTAATGACCTGCCCCGCCGCGAGGACGGCCGGAGAGGGGTGGAGAGCGATCCGGGATGCTGGCTGGGAGCGCAGCGCAGCTCCCGCGGGAAGCACTGCCCCGCGTTACATCATAGGGATGCGGAGCCCCCCTCCAGCCTCAGCCTTCGGAGGCGTCCTCATGCCTTGGAAAAATACGTGTGTACAGCCTGGAATTGAGCCCCGTCCTTTGCACGGAGCGATGCCCGCAGCCCTCGCTAACCTACGGGAAGTCTGCCCATCTCCAGGCAATACCCTGCGCGGCCGCTTCAGGCCTTCCTCTCTTAGAGACTCCTCTTCCTCCCGATGGAGATGCTCAAGGAAACCACGCTCTGTTCTCCCCAAACCGCGGCATTCATCTTGTTAATGTCTTAAAGCCCCCGAATAATCTCACCACGCTGAAATATTTATGTGCAAACCGCATTTTAATACTGTGTTTTTATTATACCGAGCGTTTTTATTGTTCAACGCATAATTGAGTCAATGAATTAGGGGAAGGTTGCTAAAAAAAGCACCGATGCATTTTTAATGCCGCTGAATGCTATAACTCGTGTTACTCACCAAGAGTAACGGCAGCGCCGTCCGGCTGCCGCAGACCAGAGCTTGGGTGAGAGCCGCGTAACGGCCTCGTCAAGGGGGACCCACGAAAACCGCCCGAGCGACCCGACCGGGGCTTTAATTCACGGTCTGTTTATATGATCTCAGATCTGCCGTCTAATCGTGGAAACAGGAACCTGTTTAGCGGATAGATTTATTCCCCGTATTAAAACTTTTTCTTTTTTATGAACTAGCGCCCTTTTCAAGGCTAAGGGGAGACCTGACAGAGCCACTCAAAACCCCTGGGAGACGTTTTTGAAGCCCTAAGTTCGCGGGCAGAAGAAGTGGTGAGAACTTTGTGCACGTGGACGTTGCTGTTTCCGCACAGCTCTAATTCTCAATTAGCTCACCAGCCGAAATTGCAAGGACTTGCCATGCAGCAAGCTTTACCCTTAAAGAAATCCCCCTAGAAAATGCAAATACTGCTGTAATGCTCTACTTGAGGCTTTAACATTGCCCAAAGTACTACACTGAAATTAAAACAGCAACTGCAAATTTAGCTCTGAATCCTATATAGATATTGCCTTTGCAGTATAGTTTTTTAATATAATTTTGCAATTAATACAAAAAATAATGAGATTTTATAATTTTATGTCTATAGAGATTTTGGATATTTTTATAAAGATTCTCTATTTATTTTTGGATATTTTGTACCTTGTTTTATTATTTTTATAATGAGTACAGGATACAGGTATTGTGGGAGAAGGGCTTTACCTTGACACCTTTAGATATATATGTGCATTTTGCAATGGGAGGTATGTTATTAAACTTCTGTTGAAGAGAAAAATCCTGCTATATTCTCCTATCTTTCAGCAGACACCGAGAGAGGGTATAAGTACACCATGTAATGTGAATACATATTTTATAGCACGGTACATGAGATGCTGCAGTTTTGCTTAAGAACTTAGCGGCATGAATTTTGTGAGACCACATAATTCATAGCGGTAAACCACGATTAAATAAATCACGCTATGAAATGGGCATCTGGGTTTTTTTTGACCACTGCGAAGTAGTTTTTACGTTATATTCTTTCCAAACAAACAAACAAAAAGCTATTATATAGGAGAAATGTTTTAGATTTGGAAGGTTTTTAGACTGCTGATATTACCGTTGTATCTCTCTGCTTGTAAGCTAGTGAATTTAATACACTCCTAATAGTACAAGTCTCAGTTGGACTTTGATTTGGGGAAACACACATTTATTGAAGCATTTGCTCTGATCTTGCTGATAGGAAGCAGAAACTTAAATATCTTCTCTGAGGCAAAAAAAAGAAAAAAAGAAAGGTGACTTTTCTGAACAGGGGCTAGGAAAAGTAAAGTCGTAGCATATGTTAAACTAAAATACCTTTTCCATAATAATATCTTTTTAAAATTCAATGTCTTACACTCAGCAAGTGGTAGAAGCAAATGCTGCCTCCCAATGGAAAGGTGGAGTTTTCTTCCCGGGAAAATAAACTACACAGTTTCTAATCCTGATGTTTTATCAGACATTAGGTGTTAAATTTACTACTATTGAGTATTGAACACTTTTTTCATTAGGGGCTTCACAATTTCAACTTATTTTATTTTAAGCCCCTATGGAAGGAGCAAGGAGGGAGTTTGCTGCTCTTAAATGACAACTCCATGAAAACTGTTCAAAGGTCAGGAAAATGGGGAAGCACAAATGGATTCGTGGTGGAGTTCAGACGAGGTAATTGAGTTAGGCAATAAACACAGTTCATCTTGTAATTCTGCAATTAATCACAGGGCTCTGCAGCTCACAAGCGCAGTGTCACTGTCACCGGGTGCCATCAGCGGAGGCCTCTGCCTCGTGACACTCTATGACTTCATTAGAGATATCACCTAGTGGCACCTATTTAGGAGCTGGTTATTTATCTGAAGAGCAATGAATTACTTATAATCAATGAAACAAGTCACTCTCTAACTGCTGTATAAGACTGGCTGCTTTTTGGCGGATTATTAAAAAAAAAAACCCACATTTCCAATTGCACGTGCTTACAGGTGGAGAATCTGCACGAAAACTTTCAGAACAACAAGAAAATCTTCTGGGAAAGTTACAATAGATTGAAAATACGTGGCTGGAATGGAAATGCTCCTTCAGCCGCCACAGAATAAATAATAAATGCTTTCCAGGTAACTACTGCATCTCTTTTGATAACATATATATTAATAAATTAAAAATGTCTGTAGACTGACAGCAAGTGTTTTGTGGGCTGATACTGGAAAGCCAACAACTAATTACGAGAGCCTGACTTGACTAATCAATTATTCAGATGAACATTAGGTGCCTATTATATGCGTAAACATGGGAATTATATTTCCCCTAAGTAACTTGCTAAAATAACAAACCCCAAACATGCAAATCTGATACGGAGAGAAATGGCACTATTATGCACTTATTGCCTGAGCAGAATTCCCGCTGAATTATTCAAGGAACACGGAACGGGGAACCCAGCTCCTGCGGCTCTGAGGAGGCAGCGAGCGTAGCACGCGCTCTGCGCTCGCTGTTATGCATCTAATATTGATTTAGCTCGTTCTTGCTGGTCATGTTTCAAATTCATTTCGTGTTTAGGAGGTACGGGAAGGGAGAACGATCTCTGCATTGATATATGCCGTATATCAAGATATTTTTCCACCTGTTGAAGACAAGATTATCTGATAAATTAATAAGACCTCTTCTTTTTTCAGTGCAGAAAGAATAAGCCTCTGAGAGGGAGCACAACTGAGGTAACAAACTGTATTTAAAGGTTTACATTTGCTTGATACCCCCCTTCTGCATGTAAAGACTGGGAGAGCACTAATATTGCAGGGCAGATTCGCTGGAGTTTTATTTAATCCGTGAGGCACTAAGCACAGTAAGGCAACCCATAACAGTGCCGTGCACTTAGACAAGCCCCTGCTCTCGAGCAGAATACAGCAGCAGGGAAACCAGAAATAGATGTGGCCAGACACCTGCTGGCACACAGTGACAAATCCCACTGACACTGCAGTGACCCCCAGTTAGGCAAGATTTAATTAAGGGGTATAATTAAGCCAGTGGAACAGAACACTAATGAGCGTGTGTGGGACTTTTTTTTTTTTTTTTGGATATGGGTAATTACGCACAGGAATACAAAGCAAGCTCGGCCCCTAAATACATTATTAAAATGAACGGTGTGGGATGGCAACCTGCGCTTTCAGCGCTGCTGGAATAGCGCGCGTTGAGACAACCCGGTTGCACTCAAGCCAGGTGCCCGATGCTGCCCGTGCTCTGTCGAGGAGCAGATCCCGCCGCTGCCTTCCCCCAGCGATTCCGGGAGCAAACGCCCCGCCGGGCCGGCCGCAAGCGCGCGCAGGTGGCAGCAACACCTCTATGAGGGAGCAACAGGTTCCCGACGGCGGCCACGGCTGGAGCCTGACCCGCTGCCGCGGAATTTAGGGAATTTGCAGCCAGTTGACTGAAACAGCTGAACACTCGCTGCGAGGTTTGCTTGCGCTTCAAACAGAAAAATAACTCTAAAGGGGATTTACTCGGCCGGCGTGTTCCACCGGGGTGGAACACGTGGATAGCAGTGATGATGGTAGGGAGAAAGCCCCGCTTTCCTGCAGCACCTCAGATTTGCAGGAATGCTGGTGCCGGCCGGGCCGGCCCTCTGCCGGGATGCTGCCCCGGCTCCCAGCTGGCCGCCCGCAGCTCCCGACAGCCTTTTATCCAGCATCAAAGCAACAAGTGGAAAAGCAGAGCCCGGCGCCCGCGAGCGCACCGCTCGCTTCCCTCTGTGGAGTTTCTGGTCCTAAATCTTCCCTTTTAACAAGTCCTCGGGTTTCCTTCCTACCGCTTCAGCAGGCACTAAATACATCTCTCAAGTCTTCAGCTCGCTTGTCTAACTCTGCAGGACATTAAAGGAAGGGAAAATAATTGTGCTACAACAGAACGTTTTCCACAGGGACCGAGCGAAAGGCTGAGTGATGCCGAGCCCTGCTGAAGGGAGCAAGTGAGCTCGGGGAGAGCAAAAGCAGCTCCTAATCAGTGAAATAACACGGTCCTAGTGCAAGACTTGGGTAATAAATTCAGATTGAGCCATGAGTTAGGTTTAAATTTAATCTACTAGCCCAGACCAAAAAAAAATCAACAAATGATTTATATAAAAATGACATTTGATGTAACAAAAGCAAAGCAAATGAGATATATTATAACTTATTTCATAAATTCTGTGCTTATTTTTTGGTTATCAAAGGGATATATTTAATGGAACAGTGAAAAAGGTAAAAGCAAGACAAGCTTAAATATACTTAATGTGAATTCCTTCAAGAAAAATTTATCCAAGAAAAGGGATATCTATTATCAAAGAATATCTAAATGAATATACTTAATATACCAATAATGTGCACTCCGCTTTCCTTAAACCATGCTGTGGTGTTATGAGTACAACCTGGAACGGTTTCTACAACGTAATTAAGGTCACCAGAAGAACAGCTTTGGTAACAGAGGGTCGAGCTCAGCACCCGAACCTGCTTCCCGGCGGGCTCCAGGCACGCGTTTGCCTAATTGATTCCTGACATCGCCTTCCTTCTCCCCACTTTTCCCCCCCACTTTCTTCGCAAGGCCAGCTCGGTATGAATGAACAGAAGTGTCTTTCATGCCCCGCTTGCCTCGCGGCTCCAAAGGAACTACCAAAATAGCAGCGACAAAAAGCCAGCAGCCTGCCAAAAGGCCCGCGCGCGTCCCGCGCTTAAAGGCACGCGAAAGGTTGGAGAGCTCAGCAAAATTTTTATGTACGGGAGCAGGCCCAAGGAAAACTCACACGCCATAACCAATTGTGGACAGAGGATCATCTATCAGCAGACAAATGCAGGAACTCCAGAATGTCTCTCCTCAAATGAAATAATATATCTTTGAAAGCCAATGCCCGTTTTAGGCCTGAGGCCCATATATCAAGCCTGAGAGGCTTGTGGATACGCTCCAGGGCCATTAACCTTCCACCTGTTTCCCCTTGTCCTTCAGGATGAGACCCTGCCCTTGATTTTACTCCCTTCCCCTGTTCATCTTCCGACAGAGTGTAAATGTAAAGCAGAGGGCCTGCGAAATAATTCAAAGGCAATGGACCAGGGACATGGTTACAAATCTCTGCCACTGGCACTGTGACTTATGCAGGCAGTTTGTCACACATGAGCCAGGTGACCTCTGTGACACAACGGAGAAAAATATCGCCCCGGATCAAAAGATGAGATTCAGAGCGCTCTGAGTAACTCGGGCGCGCGGGGAGCGCCGCCCGGCATTTCCTCTCCTCCCGACGCGCTCCGTCCCGGCCGCTCGCTGCAATTCGCTTCCACGCGCTCGCTTTGCCTCCCGCCTTCTCTGAAATCGCTCCCGAAACGCCGGCGTCAGAGCGTATTTCCTTCAAAAGTCCCTCTTGTCTTAAAAGGGAGACATTTAAACGCAATTTGTCCATAAGGTGGCAAAATTCTATCCAGCGGGAAAATTAACACAATGAATAGGAGTGAATGAGTCACTTTTGCAAACCAGTAATTTCTGAAATACTAAATAATGCTCATGCTGTGGAGGACATGCATTCTGTATCTAGAGAGAAGTCCTAGAGGTCTGAAACATGTATTAGGGTTCGACTGTCACGACGGCTAAAATGAGAACGTAGTTCGCATTGAAAATGATGTAATGCCCCCGCATACCACAACATCTGTATTGATTCATGTTCTGCAGAGACAGACTGCGGGACCAGGAGGCAGTCACTTCAAATGCAGCCTAATCAGACTGATTTCCTAAAATCTCGGGTTCGTCGTCCAGGCTGCGTGCCGCAAGCGAAGTTTCCCAGCTGTTCTGTACGTTCGGGACTTCTCAGCTGGACGCAGACAAAAGAACAGGGCCCGATACAGCGATTTTCTAACGTAATGGTATGTCTGGTATGGACATTTAAATCTGTATATTTCATACATCACAACAAACAAACAAAAGAAAAAACTGCCAGAGTATTCCCTGCACGATGATGAAAGGAGAAATACCACCGTAGCTAGAGCAGCCTCAGCGCTGCTCTAATCCACATCACTTTCCATTGGGCGGAAAGCACAGTTTAACCCAGGAGTAGATATAAAAACACACATATGCAAGCACATATCCATACACTCAGCCTACTCCAAGTGTACGGCACACCATCTGATTAATCAGTTTTATTCTTATCACACGCTGACTTGCAAAATTCGGCACAGATTTCAAACTCTCAAGCAAAATCATCCAAAAGGATAGCGTTCCACTGTTAAAATATTTCTAATTTCACTAAAGCTAAAAATATAAAGAAAGTTGAACTATGGTTGGGACTTGCAGTTAAATTTTGCAGCAGTTAAAAAGAAACGCAAAGCAGAAAAACATTTTATGCTTCACATTGATTGAAGGAGCACATTGACACGGAGCACTAGACTAGTCTGTTGCTGCACGCTGCAATAGCAAATGCAAAATTATTTTTGCCTAAAGATTCTTGTGACGTGTTACTAAATGCCTCTGCAAAAATAAGTCAGTTGTTGGATTTTACCGTCATAAAATCTTTTACTCTTATTTGGGCCCCGTCGCTACATATGCTTTATCCTTCTGTATTGCTAAAGAAAGTCTGTGAAGGATACAACAGTCAGCAACTCTGCGTGAGTTTTGCCAGTGATTTCAGTGAACTCATTCAGATCCCAAATGTTTTCATTCTTAAAAATACCCGGAGCATTGCTTTTTGATGTGAAATAGAGGTGGTATTTCCAAGAATTCTGACAGTCATATCTTTACCTTTCACTGAGATGCCTATTCAATATAGTCATATGTATCTGGCTCTGATTTCACCTAGGCTTTCTGCATCCAGTCCGTGGTTAAACATATTTGATGTATCCTTGACAGATTAATATTTAATTGAAAGAGCACCTTGACTAATCCATTGCCTTTTACAGTAAGCATGATCTTGTGCATCTGCTTTTGTAATATTCATGAAATTTTGAAATCAAGGCTAGACATCATATACTATTCTAATAGAGAGTTTTTCTCATTTGAGTGTTGATCAGTTCTGAATGCCCAAATGCCCATTTGAATTTCCAAAGCATAAGGAGTCTACTTTAAAAACCTACAAATTGCTATTATATGAACAAAATAAATTATGACTCTTATACAGACTCACTAAACTTTGAACCATTTTGTCCCATTTACCCCCTGTGCATCCGCCTTTTGTGGAAATAAATGTCTGCTGAGCATCAACTACTTTGCAAGGGTACAGCATCCAAATTCTAAAGAACAGAATTTAACTCCTTTTTTAATATAATGTAATGCCTCGTCTTTAGGAAAGGGCTTTAAACTTATTTGGCTGATGTACTGCACAGATGCTACGAGCCCAGCTAATTATATTTTTGGCTGCTTACGCCTCTGTGATTCAATCATTTAAAACAAAAGAAAATGAGGAGTATCTAACACTTAAAAAAAAACCCGAAAAATAATTTGTTGCATGAATCATTCCTTACATTCTTTTCCAGCTACAAACAATTTCTGTTGGGAAAGGTGCCACGTAGTATCGCCAGTGACAACTTGTATTGTCCGGTGAACATCTGTTTCCGACTCCCACACTGATACTAGGCTGGGTACTTCTGCGTTAGTCTTCACAGGCTGCCCGGCCACAGAGGAACTGGAAATTACTGGTACGTTCAGCTTTTATTATTGGAACACAGGAAAACTTTATCACCGTGCTGGGAAGCTCTGTATCTTTTGAAATATTGGAGGGAGGGTTATGTTAGCACAGAAAGCCACGTGCAAGAGCTCTTACGGAGGAGAGTGGCTCCTGCTCGCTGTGTCCCTCGGTACATGTGGGTATACAAACCAGGGCGCAAAATCCCCAAATAGAGCAATATTTCTGTTTTCATGATGCAAACTGCAATTCAGCATGTGCTGCAGCATCTGGCCCCAGAGAATTTTGGTCTCTTGAAGAAAGAACTCTTCTAATTCATTTTAATTGCACCAAGATATTATGTTAGCAGTTGATAAAGAAAGTCCGTGCTGGCTAACTGAATTTATTACTATTAAAAAAAAAATGAAGACAACACTAAGAAATATTTTCATAAGCGAGAGGTGTTTGTTAGAATAAGGAGGGTGATTTTGTTCACAGTTAGGACAGCATTTGTTACTCAGTCTGGAGTAACAGGTCAAGTTCCACTTAACAGAGAAGGGAAGAAATAATGATATATTCTCAATGGGCAATCTACCACTTTGATAATCCTACACCTGTAGGAGCTGTAAATACACCAGCCACTGCTGTGATTAAACCGCTGAAACTATCCTCTCTTACACAAAGAGAGGGAGACACTCCATGGAAACTCTTATTAATGTCAGTTGGAGTTGTCAACATGTAAGGGAATTAACGGCAAATTATGCGGAGCTCCCACTGAAGTCAGGAGGAGAAGGCATGCCTTAAAGGAGACGAACGCAAATGAAAATACATATTGTTCAAGGGAGCAAGTCACGTCAGGAGTGAACGACTTGTTCACAGGAGTGGCTAAAATGTCAGTGAATTTCATCCTTACTGAAGAGCAAGCATCGTCCTCGACCATATTTTCAGAAGAACCTATCCTGTGAATGACCGTTTAAAATCACTGCTATGTGTTTATTTCTCTTAGGGTTGTTATTATTATTAATTTACCTTATCTCCCAATAATTTACCAATCTCCTTGTCTTTTCCCCATATCTCGTCAGAAGGAACATCAGTGACTGTGGAGTGGTTAAAAGCAGCAGAGACCATTTTAGACCCTGGAGACCTGGGCAGGGCTATGGCATTAGTTCTGGCTTCTCCTTGCGCACTAGATAACTTGCACCACCACCTAATTTAGCTCAATCCTTCCCAGCGCCCTTTCTCCCGCATCCTCTCCTAACGCAATGGTTGTGATGCCCTAAATCTACTGTGTGAGTAAGATGGAGTAGGATGGAGAGGTTTTTGTGCAACTGCTTCCCCTTGCCTGTCAGACCTATCCACTCTGAGCCCTCTTAGAAATTTCTCCCACCCTTCCAAGTCAAGCCCAGAGCATCATTTCTCAAAAGGGCGTACGTGGATTTTAAGGGAGCGTCACTGAAATACAGTGGTTTTTGTAGGAAATTTCTCTGTGGGATAGGACACTGGTTGGTGCCCACGGACAACTGCAATTACTATCCCAGGTAGTGACTGTGGTGGTAACGGAGGAAGGAAAAGAAGAGGATATACAGAGAACAAAAGGGAAATGTAGAAATAACACATAGCAAATGAAACTGGAATAAAACACTTGACACAGGCAGCTTTACAAAGGAAAACAGGAAACTTGAAGATACCGTGAGTGAAACTGGAAATACACTATTGAAGCCCTAATTTGTACCTCTTATTCAGACAAAACTCTTACTGACTTCAATGGCAAGTCTTGCTTCCAAAAGAAGATGACCATAACCACGACTCAACCTGCACTGAAAACCACGAGGTTCAGGACTGGCTTGTTCAGCTCACTGTGCAGCAGAGCGAGTGGCTGTAGCTTCCCTATTTCCTTGTACAGGGAATCGTGGCCACCGCACGGAGAGGAGGATGGGTCCCTGCAGCCCTTGACCCCTCTCCCCAGCCCTATAGGGTGGATGAGCCGGACTGGGTGTGCACAAGGACCACGGCGAGGAGCAAGGAGACCCTGTGCCAGGAGGCAGGGCCCTCGCTTGCTCCTTGGGACGGGTTTGGAGACGGCGGCGGGTGCCCCAGGTGACGGGAGGCAGCGGCTGGGCCGAGCAGCGGCGCTGGGTCTCGCGTCGGGGCCGCCACACGGCCCCTCGTCACACCCGGCGTCGGGATGACGCTCCCTGCGCGCAGCGAACCCGCCGCTAAAAGAACCTCCTTGGCGCGCGGACAGCGTGGAGACGTCCCTCTAAAACCCCGCGTCGTCCCCGCAGAACTCACGGGCTAGCCGGGACCGTTTCCCGTGCTACGGAAAGAACACTTAAATAAGGTTGACCAAGGCACTTCGCCCGCTGCCGCCCGCCTGCCCGTCTATTTGTGGCTCTCTCTTTTGTTCGCCCTTGCTAATTATAGCGGCCTTGCTTGGGTGGTATTTATAGCCTTAAAAGACTCGCCTGACTTTCAGAACACTTTATTCACGTATGTTTCCTGTGTTTATTGTTGCCCCCCAACTCATTTTTTAAATTAAATTTGCTCCATCCAAGATTTTATTTAGCAACAAGTATCAAAGTAACTTCTCTTTCAACAAATGCGAGGGCGGTATTTAGATTTAAAAAACGTTTTTTTTTTTTTTTTTCCTACTTCTGAAGACAGATTTTGGGTCCTTCTCATCTCCAGACGATGGAGTTTGAAAGACAAACTCCAGCGCTAGACGAGATGTTTCTTTTTGTCACCAGAACGTGCCTGTTCGCTGTCTCATTCCACTAACCGATTGGGCCGTTCCCTTTGGTCCGTGACGCGTGTTTTAGCTCTGCCCGAAGCAGCGGGGTTTGGGAGCCGCGCGGCCTCCCTCACGCCGCCCCGTGTCCCCTCTGCGTCCCCATGCCGCCATGCTGGCCCCGCTCGGCCATTTTGCGCTGCTGTCCCACTCTGTGTGACCCTGGGCGGCCGTCTCGCCCTCCCAGCAGCCCTGCGTGGCCACTGCACCCTCCTGTCCCCTCCGCGTGTGGCCCTGAGGGCCCTTCTCGCCCTCCGAACCCCTCCACGCGCCCTGGGGAGGCCCTGCTCTCGCCCGCCATCCCCGCGGTGCGAGGCGTGCGCGGCCATTTTGTCCTCGCCGCGCGGGGCCCTGTGCCGCCCTCCCGCCTCCCTCCTGCACGGCAGGGCTGGTCCCCGCGCAGGACTCGGCCTCACGCAGAGCAACACGACGCTTGGAAGCAGATCTTGCAGGTTTGTTTCTCAGTGTTGCCCATTAATGGGCTGGCAGGCAGCACCTGTCGCAATATCCTCTGCACAGCCATTATAAGGCCGGGGCAGAGGCCATTTCCCACCCTGTCGTGCTTCCTGTCCGTGCTGAGCGGCCCTGCCACCGCCGGCGGGGACTGTGGTGGCTGCCAGCCCTGGGCAGATCCCTGCGGAAGTGGCGGCAGGAGCAGCAATCCCAGTCTGCGTCCACGGTGCCCGGGAAGAGCCACGGCCTCGGCCCTTGCGCGCTCGGTAAGGCGAAGCCCTCCGCACCTCCCGGGGAAGGTCGCGTCGGCAAGAGGCCGTATTTTCCTGGCAGTAAATTGGTACTGTTGTAGATGGCCAAAAGGCTGCGTGTTCATATGTACTCGTCAAAAGTTGCATGGGCTGACTGACTCTGAAAAAAAGTACTATCTGCTTCTCAATTTTGCTATCTCTTTCTACCCTAAGCTCTATTTGGTAACCCATTTTTATCACTGGATATGGAAAACAGCTAGCAAATTTTCTACTAAATTTCCCATCTACAGCTGGACACCACATCCAAGCTGTTTTGAGTGATCTTACAAATTATAGCATGATTTGAAAGACCTTAACTTTAGGCTTTTATTCCAGTAATGAAGCCTGCGAGTGACTTCAGTATGGCCCTGATCTCACCCTAACCATAGATGTTCGTAAGGGCAACAGGTTAACGGAGAAACATCCTTAAATCTCGACAGTGTTTGCAGATTTACCAAGGCAGATGTTCACCGCTGCTGGGAACCATCCCATGCAAACAAGAATATTGTACAGGTGTTGTGCAGAAGCCCTGGATCTCAAGCAAACAAATGCCAAAGAACGAGGAACCATATCTTTTTCCTGGAATAAATTTACTGCCTGGTTGTAAAATATGTCATAATTTGCATGGGGAAAAATGGCACTTTTTTTTTTTTGTGGTCCAGAATCTTACTTAGAAAATGAACTCCTTTGCCAGTGAAGAGCTTTGACTAGAATGACAGATGACTTCTGTATGTGACATCAGGAAATGATATGTCTATGATTTTACAAGAGATTATAGTTCTTTAATTGTTAATCTGTAAACCTCTCCGCTTTGTTTGGCAAAAAGATTGATTCCTCCTAACAAAAAATAACTGTTAAAAATAGTGGTCTGGGAGTACCGTAGAGCTGATCATTCACAGCTGTCTAGTCTCTTTTCCGATTTTGCAGCCCATGTTTGAGTTCACCTTAGTATCGCTTTGGAGCAGCGCCAGCATGCAATGTGCAAGAGCAATGTTCCCCTCTGCCACTCTGCAGTGCGAGATGCATGTGGTAGCATCACACGGGTAATCCTAAAAGCACATTTTTTGTGTGCTTTTAATTGCATGCCTACGCTTTGAAGAAAAGACCAGACTGTAAATGTTGAGCTTCTCGTTTGCCTCCAGCTTGCTCAAATCCCGCCTAGTTCAGAAGTAACTAAACACCGTTATCCCGTTGTGCCTGCCCTTGGAAACCTGCTTGTATTTACTGTAGTGGAATGGTGACTCCAAAATCCACTCAAGGGGAAAAGTGGCCACCTTTCACAAAAAAAACTCCCACAGGAGCGCAAGAGCTTAGTCCCAGCAGGATGCTGAGCGTCAAACATCAGGCAGAGAAGTGACTAAACCCAGAGTGTCGCTGAATCCCCTTTTCTGTTGTCCCCATCCGTAAACTAAAGCATCCCATTTTGAAACAAATGGATGCAGAAAAGCTTTTTCTTTTTTTTTTTTTTTTTTCTTTCTTCTCTCTTTCCCATAGAAAAAGTGGCCCTGGACTAACACTGAACAAACTGTTTGAAAAAGTAGCAAAATGACATGGTCCCTTCCAAACACAACCGTTCTGTGATTCTGTGACGTGCCCATATGCTGAAATATTGCACTTAGGCATAGGCTTGGTACGGAGGAGAGCAAGACAAGATCGTGAAGCTAATATCTAATAAAATGTTTATAAGGTCCAACTGGTGGAGAGTATAATCTGAAGCTTCATTAATCATGGATTTCTCTGCTGAGAGTTCTCTTTCTGTAACAATAGTTTTAGTGGGGTTTGTGTTTGTTTGTTTTGTTTCTTACTACATCTTTTCCCCTCCAGAAAAAAAAATAAAAAAACACCTCCCAACAGATTTCCTGCTCTTTATAATCCAAGGTAATTAATGCTCTTAAAACAAATAATTATTTGCTTATGTAAAATTAAACCACTTTAGTGTTTGAGAGAATGGTGAAATTTCTTATTTTTCTCTGCAAATCAAGTATACTTAAACTAAACCAATAAACAGTAACTAAATAAACAGTAACTATAAAAGACAGCATATTAACCAGTGCGATCAGGGATACTAAGGACACTTTGAAACCTCAGTTTCTGACAGCTTCCCTGACTGAAATAACACTGCAAAGATTTCATCAGCTCTGTTAGTTACATTTCCTATCCTGATAAATGCATGCTACAAAGTCCAAAGCACTTCAGGTTATCAAATTGCCTTTGATTACTTAAGCCTAAATAATATATCAACCTTTTATCACCCCAAGGAAGAGCTTTTAAAGGTATTTTACTACAGTTTTTTTGTTTGTTTCAGAAATAGATTTTTTCCTAATCTGTATTAATTAATCCAGTTTAACTGGATTTTTGTACTGCAATTCTTTGTGTGTGCTTTTTGTTGTTCATTTCTTGATATTTAATTGCACAGAGATTGAATTTTGAAATTAAATTTCACATATTGAGACTTACTTTATCTATCTTAATGCATTTCATAGGAAAAATACAGACTCCATCAGTTTAGTTGATCCTATTCTCACTAAATTTGCACTGCTTTAAGAAACAGTTTTAATTTCTATTTATATATCGTAATATAGTTTCCTGTATGAACTCCCAATAGCTTATAGAGAATCTGTTGTGAATTTGTTGTGATGTATGATAGAAGTTGTATAGACCCGTTGCTTCTTTGAATGGCATTTTACCCCTTATGTGAGTGTGGCCCAATTTATACTTATCGGGAGCAGTCTACCCCAGAAATGATGCAGTCTGACATCAATGAGTGGCCCAAATCAATTTGCAAACTCAGTGCATAGCTTTAGGTTGAGCTGCTTTAACGTGAGATAGGCCGTCTCTTCCTGCAATCATTCACTAAATGGGCTTGTGCTCACGTAGTACTTTGACCTATGACATCCTCGCTAAAATAGCCAAAGTTAAGGTAATACTTTCTGTGACTCATGACTCCTTTAGTGCCTTTTCTGTAACTACCAACACGCAGTTAATTTTCTGATCCTCAGCCAGGAGGGAGCAACCTCAGGGCTCTTCTCCGGTGCGGGTTCTGTTGTCTTCCTGCTCCCGGCAGGGACTGCCTCCCTTTATGGGCTGAGGAAGCCTCTTGGATTTTCCCTGATGTGAGCTGATGAGGAGAGACAGGTCTGCTGGCACTGTCTGCATCTTTTCTTGGGGCCAGGAAACCTTTGGACCCTAGAAACTCTTGCAATATTTTCCTTTTAGCTTTGTACAAAGACCTTTTCACCTGACTAGGACGGCTGGCTACAAATCTAGCATCCCCAGGGCATTCCTGAGTTTTCATAGTTGAGGATAAGATGGATATAATCTTACTTTCATATTTACTGAGCTTTCAGCAACTCCAGAATAGCAAACAAAAGGCAGCTTTGCTATTAATATTATCAGGAGTCTACTAGGAGGTTATGTCTGTATTCTTATTTCACATGTATAAAGAAATACATAGAACATTTCTCAGTATGAATAAGCAAGTAATATGTAACGTCAAACGTAGAATTACTGATGTCCCTACAAAATATCTTGAATTTCAAAGGCAGATATATGTGTTTGAGATAATAGGAAGATGTTGAAATCAAGATAACCAGACTGCAGCTGGCTGCTTAGGATCTCACTCTGACATTGTTATTCATGGTGACTATTTTGCCTCATCGATATTTCCAGTCATTTCTGAAATGCAGTCTGAAGGTACAAGGATCTGTTCCTTAGCAAGCGTCAATATTAGCTTTAAGAAATATATACTTTTAAAATGACTTATAATTTCAGGTTATGCGAAATATGCTGTAGTTAGTTCCACACAGTTACTATTTTTACTTTGTATGTGCTAACATGTGTAATGGATCCAAAAAGGTGTCAGCAATATAGTAGAACAACAGGTGAGAAAATGGTGATAATGCATGAACAGATAAAGCTCATGGATTAAAGTTTCAAAATGTGTTTGTTATCATTTGAGAACTCTTTAAAAAAAGTCAGACATATTGGAAGAAAAAGAGGAAACATTAAAAATTAATTCACTGTTTTTTTTTTAATCATCTCTGATCACTAAGATAAATAAAACCTAAACCACTGACAGGCCAGGTAGCATTTTTTCTTAATGCCACCCTCCTTTTCAGTCCCTCCTGAGCTGTTCTAGCTCCCAGATCCCTAGGTATAGGAGAGAGGAAACCGTTTCTCCTTTTATATGAACTGGAGAGAGAAATGAAATGTGTAAGAATAGTTTTAGAAGTAATGTGTAAGAAAGATTTAGCATGAAGTGAACGGTAGAGTAAAGATTTTGCAAACGTACTGTTCAGTAACTGGCACCTAGTTGTTCAAGGAATGACCTATAATGACAGAATCCTTGTGGATTTCCTACAAACTACCTTTGTATTCACTTTTATTGTTTTATTGCTTGTGTAAGTTGCTTTTCAAAGATAAGATTTTAATTTTCAGGATCTTCTAAAGCACCTATCTCATCTGGAAGAGATCTCAGAATCAGTCTTTAAGCTTAGACAAGTAGGAATAATAGGAAAATATCTTTGTAAATGAGTACTTACTTCTCAGCTATGTATAGCTAATATGTCTACTTTTCTTTTTCTCACAGTTGCCTCTTCCTTTATGTCTGTATTCAAAATCTCTGTCATGTGATATTCTGAGGCTCTATTTTTCCCCCACTAAAGGTTCTACGCTCTGTGAAGGATTCAGAGAGCCACTTTTATTGCCTTGACTGAGAGGAGCTGACACCACGGACTGACAAAAGATGGTTGTGCCCAGGAAAGGTATGGAAACCACACAGGAACACAAGCTTTGCTTAATTCTGATTCTCTCCTCTCAACTGCAAAGCAAGATTTTGTTATCAGGTGCTTCAATGCTGAGGCCTCCTTTGCTGTTGACAATGTAAGGTCTGATATAAACAAATTTTGAGCATCTCAGATTCTTTTGAAGAGCTTGATAATATGTTCCCTAAATACTGGATGTAGATAGATTTCCAAGTCTGTTTATATGGCTCATGAATGCCGTGTGGTTAGTGGATCTACTCCAACTAAAGAAAGATCCGAGTATGATGGAAGATATAAAATTGTCTTAAATATACAGTCCTAAGATTTAAATGGTACAAATATTAAGATGAAACAGATGCCTTTTGAAAACATGTGTGGAAAAAGAATAGTTCACTAGACAAAACCTGAGTGCAATGAATTTCCAGAACATTAAAATATTTCCAGAAATCTGGATATGCAGAGAACTATATGTATACTTTCAGAGCCTGGAGGTGTTGGTCAGTGCTTTTGAATGTTTACATCTTATATGTCCGTACTAGTAAAAATACATGCTGAAGAGTATCTTCAGGGTTGAGGTAGGAGGTGAAAACTATTGCTTAAACTATCCCCAGCAGAGCATTTTGCATGCTTGTGAACTCTGCCTGCTAAGCCATATGACTCTAAAAAGTGAATATTGCTTAAATATCTTTTCATATGATCACTTTAATCACAACTGGCATTTTAAGGAAGATCATGATAACTTAAAAATTCTTACACTGAATATCTTGCTCTGCAATTTGTAGTGATTTTTCACAGGATTACTGCAGGCTAAAGTACTCCCCAGTGTTTAGGTAGAAGGACCCGATCCCTGTTTGTTAGGGCATGGTTTCCTGCAATTTTTTTTTGTTTGCAATTTTAATCTTCAAATCATTTAAAATGAGGAGCATAGGTTACTATGAAATCATAAACAACTTATAAAGCAAACAAAGATGTGATAATCTTTTCCTCCCTTTAATGTCTTCTCTTTCCCCTCGGAGTAAACTTCCTCCTTTCCTTCTCTGTATGGGGGCTGCATTCTTAATGATTCCCGTACCCGTTATAATGAAAAATCTGAGAGAAACTGGAGTTGTATGTGCAGCACAGTGAATGTTACATGGCTTTTCCTGTAATCAGGCTTTATTACACATTTCTCAGTATCATTATGGATATGACAGAAATACTTTTGTAGCAGGCGTCCTGGCTACAGCTCTTTAGAGGAGGTCTCTCTGCTGTGCTCTCTATTTCCTTACATTTTCAGTGAAATCCTATGGTAGTTATTCTGTTTGGACACTGTCTTACTTTCTCTTAACTAGACAGGAGTTGGCAAGAAGTTATGGGTGGTTCAGCAGAAAGCGGTTGAAGCAACATCGTCTTTGGGAAGCATGGGAGACTCAGTAACTAGCAATATAACAGTGGAGTTCAGATACGGTTTGTATTTATTAGGGAGTTTTTTTTTTTTTTGAGGCAGAAGTGTTTTTAAATCAGTCCAGAGCTAATTTCTGTATCAAGAGAGTGGCTGACCACTGTAGTCTCTTTCTAATATTCCTTGCTTAATACTTCTGTGTCAAACATGTCCACACCAGACAGTAAAATTGCCCTAAAGAATAATCTGAGAAATAGCTGTGAGGGAATTTCTGGCCACCAGTGACCTGTGCTTCCAAGTTCAGTGGATGGCCCAACTCTCTAGTGCTCCTATGAGGAACAGCCTAAATGTTCACTGTGACCGACATAGATGAAGGGAACCCCTGGTGTTCAGTGGTGGTGAGAACCAAAGGGAGTCCCTGAGGTCTTCTCCTTGCTTTCTCTTCTGCCTATACATTGCTTGGGGTTCAGCATTTATGGTTAAATACTTGTGCACGTGCACAGTAATGCTCTGGTGAGAATGTTAATATCACAAATATGGGATTATATAGGAAATGTACACAGACAAACATTGGTTTCATACATGTGTTACTTGGCTGGTAGAATAAGTGTGTGACTGCTGTGTAAACTGGCATAACGTGCCTGCTAAGAACTCAGAACAGCAGCCTGCCAGTGAGGAGCAAAATTCATGCCAGGCCCTGTGGAAGTTAATAACAGTTGTGATAAATAATAAAATACAAAAGCGCTGAACTGAAGCTTGAATCTCTTTGATACAGCTTAAAACCACCTCAGATGGAAAACGGCTACAAGTTTCTCCTCACAGTCCACCTACATCAAACCAAATGAATTAAGCATGAGATGCATAGTGTAAAAAAAAAAACTTTCTTGCTTAAAATACAGCATCACGGCAAACGTAATAGTTTTCTTGATAGAGGGATAACGTAAGGTTGTTACCTACCTTAAGTTCTCTAAAGAAGATGCTACTCCTAGCCCACTCGACGATGGAGAAGAGGGTCTGGTCGGCCATTTTGCACATGAGCCCAAACGTGTTGAGCTTCTCGTGCTTGCCCCTGTTGGCTTGCTCTTGCTGCAGGTAGGCCATGATCTTCGCTTGCACTTGCGGCTCGTCGGGCTCGCATTTCAGGAGTTCCAATATCAGGTGCGGGATGCTGGCCGGGGAGCTCGTTTGGTAACTATCCATGTAAGAGTAGCCCATGAGCGACTCTGGCGAGCTAGTGTACGGGTCGGGGTACTCGGACTTGATGGCGCGGCTTGGAAAATGGCCGTAGGTTTGGTAACCTTGCAAGCTGCCGTGCGGCGGCATGGTCATGCTGATCGGGGAGGTTACGAAGGGGCTTCTGTCATAGTCTGTGGGAGGCAAGGCAGTGTGGTTCAGAGGTAGGCCTTTGGAGGCAGAGTGGATGTTCTGGATCGCCGAGGATATTGTCAGGTCGGTGGGCATCGCCTGGATCACCTGAGTCATGGCTTCCAGTTTGAGTCCGTTTGCTCGGATGAGGGCTTTCTTCTGCTGCTTCAGGGCCCTGTCTCTCTTGTACATTGGTCCAAACTTGTTTCGCCCGCCGCGCATTCGGTCGGCTCGCACGGCTGTCAGGGCAGAGGAGGGAGAAAAGCGAAGTTAGAACTTGAGAACTGGACATTCCTGAGCAGAACATACTTTTTTTTACGTTTCCATATTTTCCTGATGTGCTTCCTTTATTCTTTAAATTCAAAATAGCACTTTCACTCCTAGAGAAAAATATTTGTTTTGATTTAACAAACACTAGTTTTCTCTGATATTTTTAAGTACCAATGCATATTACTGGTGTGGAAGGACTGCTGTTCACGTTGATTGGGACACATGGGCAAACACAATAGTTGGCTACAGGAATTTCACACCTGCCATGGGATCATGCTGAGATCTCAATGTTTGGTTTTATGTCAAGCTAATATATCATTAGAAACAAGGGCCGATGTCCAGAATTTGTCTGAGACGTATCCAGTGGGACCACACTGGCTCATTTTTATCATTCCATTACTGCCTTCCACCGCAGCAAAACATCTGAAACGTAAATTGCGAAACGTTCAGTACTCACAAAGGGGAATATGCTTTTCTTGGCAAAAAGGAAATATTTCCTTTGGATGGTTCTGCTCAGGTTGGTGCAGGAAGCTTAGGAAGTTCCTGGTTAGGTGACCAGCTACAGAAATGTTCAGCTGCAGCTGGAAGGTGCCCGGGGAAAGCTGTCAGCTTGCTGCCTTCCCACACAAGGTGGGAGTGACACAGAAACTATTGACACTGCTCTGGCTTGTGATATCCCCGGAATTAGAAATAATTAAAACAAATCCACCTCAACAGCTGTCTTGGGAGTCATACTGGTGGTCTGTGTCACAGCAGTGCCTGTCACCGTGGTGTGCAGCTAATGGACCAGTGCGTAGCTCTCACCAAGCCCACCTTGCCCAATGGCAATTAGGTTGAAAGAGGAACCTTTGACAGCCTGGTGACATGTTGAGACTGCTGAGATTGCTGGAGGTTAAGTTCTTGAGCTTTTTATCTTAGGGATTAGTATAACATTAAAAATTTATTATGAATGCTAGGTACCCATTATACTGTACGTTATCATAAGGACTTTATTAATGATTTTTTTTTTGGTCCATGTTAATTTATGAATTAGACTTTAAGCCTATGTATATCACTATCAGGGAAATACACATATAAATGTCAGAAACATTTACAATTGTGAAATCATGTGTTCCTTCAATTTGCTAGCTAGAGAAGGGAAGTTGTATGGATGTGACATAAGACAGATAACAAAGATACTCTAAAAATGTTTTTAGAATATCTTTAAAACTACAAATACTTACATTTGTAGTAAAAAAAAATCTTGTTGCTAATATTTCTGCTAATGTTTTTGAGCAAAGTACAGGGAAAAAATATCAACAAGCTGCTAAATATTGATGCTAAATGTAATTACATTTAAATCAACATGCATAGTATCTTTTCAAGTATTCTACAATTAAAAACTGTAAGCCAAATTCTTTTGGCAAATACTTCTTAGAACTGCTGTAGAAATCAAAGGTAAACTGTGGGTATCACAGAAACACAAAAATTGGTCCTCTCTCGTTGCTGGTACTTGAGAAGAGTTAAAAGTAGAACACACGTATTCTACCCATGTTTTTAATCTCAGCAATGGGAAAAGGATTTCAAATGTCTTTTGTTTGTTTGTTTGAATTTGGAAGAACATGCACGAATTCAGGATGCTCGGAGTGGTGTATCAGTACTCGCTGAGTCTTCTGGACAGTTAGGATAGTGCTGAACTCACTAAACAGCAGCAGGCTGATCTGCTTGTTTAAATTCACATATATCAACAGATTTCCCTGCCGAACTCAAGTGAGTGGCCCTTCTCCTTCATGGTAGCTTTTGGCTCAGTCCTTCCTGGCTAAGTGAACGCCATTTCAGTCCAATTATAAGAATAAGGAATGTAGATTTCTGTTCTACTGTCCTTAGTGAAGCAATAATACCACTTGCTGTGAACTCTGAGTTATATCAAAGTTAGAACGCTTTATGTATAACCAGTACGGTTCTTATATTTGACTCTTACTTAGAGTTTTGCTGTCTGTTAAAGCAAAGGGAATGGTACTTTTCTCATTGCCCTTTGTATAGAAGGGAGCACAGTACAGTAAAAATAGACTTGAAAATACCTAATTCTCTTTCAGGTCTTAAAACATCTCAGATATCAGAAAAATAAAGGTCAGAACTTTAGAGATCATTTGTTTCCTTAATTCCAAAGGCAAGTCAGTGTGAGGAAAACCCGTATTTTATCTGTTTTTGTTTATCTGTCTTCTTTGGCTTATTGTCAGAAGAACGTTAAAAAAAAATCCCTTAATTAAGTAGAAATAAAATCAGATCACTACACGACAAAGACCTGCATTTAATTACAGCTACTTTTTTTTCTTTTCTAATTTGGACACTGCTTAGATATTTTGCATTTAATCTAAATTAAGTGTTATTAAAAAGCTGCAAAACTATTTTCCGTGCTGGCTAGATCCCTTCATGCACAGACTCTAAATTATTGAAAATATTATATTATATATACACATATGTAAAATTGGTTTGTGGTTTTGACTAGTCTTTAGTGATTTACCACTTGAGAGAATTTTTCTCAAAGCAACAGTAAACATACAAAGTTACCTTTTACTACAATATCAGAGTCAGAAATGTAGAGCAAAATTGTATAAAATAGTATATATCATATAATAACATACATAAACCAATTGCATTTTCAGAAATTAACCTGGATATTGGATAGTTGATAATATCAGGAAGACTATGGCTCTTACCTTCTAATTTCATTCCAACGCTTAGACACTTTTGAAACCGACAGTAAGGGCATCGTTTTCTCTGTGTTTTGTCAATCTGGCAATTCTGGTTTTCTATACACGTGTACCTTTTGTTGTTCTGCACTGTTCGCTTAAAGAAACCCTGTGTGATAGATACAAAAGTCAGCCTGTTTGGCAGTGGGCTTCGGCATTTTATTCCACGGAAATCATTGTCAAATATCTTTCTGACACCAATTAAGTAATTATGAAGTTACAGAGTTTATTTTAAATTACAGTGAGCTGTACCCAGGAAAAAACTGCCAAGCTCTAGAAGTTTTCTCATATTAACACTGTGTTTTATAGATTTATGTCCAAGCTTGGTAAGACTGGCTAAAGTCTCCTATGTCCTTAACAGTGGTACCAGAAATAGCAAAACTGACCCGTTCTTCCCTTTAATAATCGTAAAATGAAAATCAAAGTATTCCTTTTAACGTAACTGTGTGTGGAATAAGTGGGAATGGTGCTGCAAGGAAAAATGGAAATACAGAACACCTCTGGCTAGTCCGCGTCCCCTTGGTGCATGTTAGAGGCATAATAAGTGCTTGTTAGCCACTTCTCATTGATTATTTTTTTCATGAAAATATCATATTCAAAGTTTTTTTTTTCCATACACTAAATATTTTAAATCACATTTCTCTGCTAAAGGTGTTTCCTTTGCAGTGCATTGCTTAGAGCACCAAAAGATTTTTTTTTCAATCATATTTGGCAGATGTCATAAATTTATCTGCGCGGCACTATTGTACTTTAGCATTTAAATAGTTATGATTTTCCCTTCCAAAATGATAAACTGCATTTGTGATTATTTTGGTCTCAAAATGAATGAACAATTTAAAAGGACTCGTATATTAGTCACTTGATTGGTTTGTCATGCGTATATACTTTGTATGGGGAAAAAGTGCAAAGTCACCACGGGCGCAGAACCGTGCAGCCCGATACGCACAGAGGTAAAATCTCCAGAAACCTGCAGGAGATTTTGCAAAGCTCATCTGGAGCAGTGCTAATTTTTCACTTTATGCTGCAGAAACAGAGTGCATATAAAACAGCTAAGATCCACGGTTAGGCTAGTTAAGAGTGGAAGCTGTTCTGTAACTACGGCACTTTGCAACAGCAAAATACTTCAAAGCACTGACAAAGCTCCCATGCAAAGCAGCTTGCGTTGTTTCTTCAGTCTGTACAAATGAGATTCCTCTCCAAGTGAATCCCAAATACTAAAGCTTTGGAGGCTAATTTTATAAGTGAACGTAACAGCAAACAGGTCAGAAGTGAGTTAAATCATTGCACATCTCTCTCTTCTTGAGCCTCCTTTTCACTCTGTCTCTATGTGAAACTTTTGTGGCCGTGCCCTGCCCGTAGGAAGGAATGGGAACAGAACCTTGCAGCTCTCGCAGGTGAGGAGCCCGTAGTGGTAGCCGGACACTTTGTCGCCGCAGACGGGACACAGCTCCTCCAGGTCCTCATCGTAGGAGTAATTCACCATTTTAAACTGAGACACTGCAAAAGGCAGAGACAGCGCGTGCGATTAGGGCTCACACGAATAACTCAAATTTCCTGCGGCTATTCTGAGCTAGAGGCGGGGGGAAAAGCCTCAAATATACGGCTGGAAAACGAAGAGAAAGTTTCATTTTTTTCAAACGCAGCTTGCACGGAGACATGCGGCTCCTCCTCAGCGCAGGAGCCGCGGGACACTTAACGAGCGGACAAACCCCAGCAGCTTTACGGCTTTATGCTCGTAATATTTATTTTTCCCGAGCGCTGTTAGCCCAACCCTTTGGTTTACGGAATCGCGAACTCGATTAATTCGTTTCGGTGCCCGGACGACGCGGGACGCGCTTTACAGCGGCGCCGGGGCGGGCGCGCTGAGGGCAGCGCGCACGGGGACGCTTTGCTGCCCTCAAAGTTTTCCTGTCACCAGCAGCCCGCACATAGCGGCTCGGGGCCGCGTTGCCCCGCAGAAACGCCGCGCTCGGCGCCGCTTCCTTCCCTTTTCCTGCCGCTCGAGCGCGGGCAGCGGCGCTTCCCGAGGCGCGCGGGGAAAACGATCCGCGCCGGGAGCCGGGCGCGCAGCGCGGCACCGGGCACGCAGCCCCCGGGCC